>JAABLK010000827.1:0-16067 GCA_012295415.1 Phytophthora chlamydospora | reverse complement strand
CACGACCCGGTGATGTTCCCGACGGCGGTGAGCCCTGCCGCTGAGAAGGCTATTACGACCGCGTGCGCGTTCGCGGCAAAGCACCTGTCGCCTGTTCTTCACGCAGATGCCACACCGGTGTGATTCAGATCAACCGAGGTAGCATAAGCTGAAAATAGATGTGAGTGAAGTTGCAGAGGAGTGATGGTCATATAGTTGAAGTTTTGATCGCAACAGTTGACCAGCGTAGCAGCGACCCAGCTTGGTGTGAGTCACATGGCGGCATCGGATTCCTGCACTCTCTGCTCGCTTTCTCCCCTCTGCTGTGGGGAGAACACTTAATGCTCCGATAAGTCTGGGGCGGACAGCCTGGCAACATGACGCCTTCACTGCGAAGACAGACGCGCACAGACGCTGGCCGCAGTGCCGAGGCTTTCTTCCGTGTCGTCCGGACGCGGTGAAGTGCTACGCTAACGGAATTGTTGAGCCCGTGGTCTTGTCGTGCAGTGTTGCTGGTCGCGAAACTGAAGTCTTTCCGCGGCGACGGCGGAATTCTCGCCAGCCGCGATGGTCCGACGATGATCGCTGCTTCGGGTCAAAGTGCGCGAGATTGTCTACACGGACGGCAACTCGGCTCTGCTCGCGCAAGGACGGCCACGACAACGAATGGGTTCGCTGCCAGCCCATCTACGGCGATCGCGGTGCTGCGGACCATTGCAATTTGCGTGGCTGCGAATCGATACGGACGGAAAGATAGTCACGAAGCGCTGCGTAAATCACGAAGCTGTGCACTGCACTGCAGCGTTAGCAAGGCGGAGGAAGAGCTTCGCATTACAATGCTCCCTATATGATAAAGCTCAAGTGTGTCTGCAGGTGGCGCCGACAAAGGCTCGGCGTGGCTGCAGCCGGCGTCACTTCATCATGGTACATGAAGGCAGCGAAGCTCGGTCGGTGCGAGCTTGCAGCTCGTTGGCTCGGTGTTACAGTCCCGGCTCCACCCCCTCTGATCGCCGTCAGAGACTGGGCTGATTGGATGGCGCCAGTCTTCGCGGCGGTCGAGTGCTCACAACGGAAACGAGCTGATAACACGCAGAGGCGGCAGGCCATGAGCGCGTACTTGCACGGGTACGACTCGCTCTCGGGCGGCTACTATCCGCACCCGCACTACAGCCAGCCCGTGTCGGCCGGCCCCTTGACGTCTTACGACTACGAGGACGATGACTTCTCCTCGGACTTTGACGTGGTGGAGCGCGACATCGACGCCGAGATCGAGGCGCGGCTGCAGCTCGAGAAGTCTCTTCCTCCCCCGCCGCCGCCTCCAGCGCCGCGCACCGTGTCTCAACTCATGTTGCGGTCCATGCAGCAACACCGCGCACAGTCGCGGTCCGCGGCACCGCTGCCGCCGAGACGCACGTTTGGAGCTGGTCGTGGCCTCGGGGACTCCATGTTCGATCTGCGCTCGGTGGAGAATGAGGACGCTTCAGAGGCCAGCACGAACAAGCTGACCGACGCTTTCGACACACCGCTTTCGTCGCGTTCGGCCTCGTCGTGCACCGACCGACTGGAGGCGCGGATCTCCAAGAGCTTCCTAGCCAGGCGAGACAGCGGCCCCGGGCTTACAGCAGTGGAGGAAGGACAGGACGTGTCACTGCTGTACTCCGGACGCAGGACGTATCCGGCCGAGTCGGTGAGGAAGACGGAGCACGCCAGGCTCTCGGACAATGCAGCTCATGCGGCTACGCCACAGGAGACCAAGATGATGGAAATCCTGGACAAGGAGCGCGCGGCTAGGGTGTTTCGTCCCCAAATGTCGTGCCCCGAGATGTCGGCATGCCCCAGGAAGGACAGCGGCGTCAGGTTCCACTTCAGAAGAGGGTCATCGGTGGATAATGACGTGCTGAACGGCCACATGGGGAGATTGGCGTTGGAAGATGGTAAAGCCGATGCTGTCGTCGCGGAGACGGCGTTGGTGAAGGCGCATCCTCCGAAGCGCGTGACGGACCCGGAGTACTCGATCCTGGCCTCGCAGCTGGCGGAGATTGAAGCGCTGGTGGATGGTGTTGAGAGTTGCCTAAAGAAGCCGTCGTTCTCGACGCTAGCAACACGTGTGCTGAAGGAGATGGAGCTGCTATCCAAGACGACGCAGCAGATCCGGACGAACGGAACGACGCTGATCTTGGCCAATGTGGGCAAGCAGCAGAACGCCGACTTCACGCAGGCTCTTCGACGCCTGGTGGCGAGAGCGGCTTCTGTTCAGAAGCGCATCAGTGGCCTCGTGCACGAAGTCAAGAAGCTCGTGGCGTAAGTGAGGAAGTCTGGCCGTATTCCTAATATTCCGAGCCTTTTATGGAGAAGTACCCTCGCTTCTCTTCTCACACAGACGACTTCGTCGTATTCTCCCTACACGAAGGGCCGTCGGACCGTCAGAACGTATTCAAGTCTGAGCGAGTTGCTCAGCCACACCGCGTATTTACCTGGTTATATCAAGATCATCAACGAGACGGTCGAGTTGGCTGCGATCGCAGCAGTTGCAATGCCGTCCGTAGCGTGTAGTTTCGTCCTCGTAGCAGGTTGTTTCGTCTCCAGTGGAGACTTTAGTTTATGAGCATTAGCGTAACAATAACCTTTTCAATTCATTTCTGGCAAGCATCATTCCAGTAGTTCATCAGTGTAGGGCAGGTCACATAGTCGAGCTGTCTTCTTGAGTGCAGGTTGAGTACGGATGATCTTCAAACCTATCGTTGCAATACCCATCAAAAAAATAAACACGTTTAGTGCCCCCAAGGGATTGCCTGGATATTGAAATGTACCTCGTTCCGCTTCCTTTTCCTTTTCGCGCTTGTAAATCCTTGCCAACTCCTCCTCTTTCCGGCGGCGACGATTCTCCAGCTCGAGGATCTGGGAAGCATTCGAATAAGCAATTTGATGATTGGTGTTTGAGTTTAGACACAGCTACGTCACCTCATCCACGATTCGTCTTCTCTCACAAGCTTCTGCAAGCAACTCATCCGGATGGCGCAGTCTTGGCTCAAGCAGAAGAAACAAAAGAAAAACACAAGTCAGAAGTTTCGACATGGAAAACCAAAATGTAGTAGCATCGCCTTACTGGTATCTTTGGGCAACGCGAGGAGCGGAACGCGAAGCTTGCGACCGAATTGCTCTCTACACATTGACAACAAATACACATTTGTCAACGACTTGAAATCTTCCTCCTCATAACTTTTTGCTTCGATACCCACCCGAGAAGTCTTGGGTGGAGCTTTCAAAGGTGCTAGTAAAAGCGATCGCTGACTAGATGTTGGCGATAAAAGTGAATAAACACTTTTGCTGCTACTCAGCGATTGCTCCACAGTGCCTTGTTCAGGGTACCCCGCCTGGGTTAAAAGCGTTGTAGACTCCGTGACGAGGTCTTCGACGTTGGCTAACTCCAGATTTAGGCTTGTTAGACCAGCCAGGCTTGCACTATTGCCGATGCGAGCTCCAGGTGAAGAATCGACAGCCTCAAAAATCATTTCAGAGTCGAATGGCACCACTCGTTGACTTGCTGTGGGAGGTCCAATCTTCGACGGGAGCTTCTTCACGCGCTTGGGTTCAACACCTGCATCACATAGCTCGAATAGTGGCTTTGCTCTTAGAATTGCACTTCCAGGTGGGAAGACTGCCTTCGTCATTGTTGCTGCTCTCAGTTGTGACAGCAAACTCGCAAAAACTTGATGCATTGAAAATAGATCTGTGCTCAGCTCGGACAAACACAGCAACGACGAACGCCACTCAACTGCTCAATGGCATCTCGTCTGACGATGGCATGAACCATTCACATGCGGAAGGTTGGCCTGTGGTACAGTAAAACAGTAAAAGTAGTTAAGTTAGTCATGTGCTTACTTGATCAAAGTAATCTGGAATCTACCTCTTGGAGAGAAACCCAGTTCGTTGAGAGGCCTGCAGCGGAGTTTTCGGTCGCATGATCCGAGTTCTTGACCCCCCTAGAGGCTGAACCGACGGGCGTGAAGCAACTCCTAGACCCATGAACATGTTAGAAACGTTATAGAAATCAAGAACGCTAGGGAAAAACACGCACCGATTTGGGGTCTCGCAAACCGCTCAAACATGCCCACGTTCGGTCTTTGGATTCCCCGTGGAGTTTCGTACTCCCCCATGTTCTGCATTGGGTTGCGCAAAGACGAGCTTGCTGCATCTACGGCGTAAGGCCTCGCGATCGGGCGCATCGAAGGGCGACTGAATTGACTGGCTTGCGCTACAAGAGCGCCACCATCTTGCTGTGGCATTCCCATCATGGAGCGGGTCGGTGACGGAAACTGTCGGGCATTCGGTTGGCCTTTCAGGGTCTTGCACTGGTAGAATAGAGCGTCAGTGCCACACTCATTTTGTTTGACGGGGAATTGTGAGTTCACCATTTTTTCCCAGTTGCGGCATTTTCGCGATTTCTCCTTGTAAGCCTAGCTCGAAGGAGCACCTTCAGAAAAAAAAGCAGAAATAGTTTCAAGTGTGAACAGAGCTCACCTCACGCAACTCGTCGTTTGAGGCTGTTAGCGCCTGCATTTTCGCCTTTGTTTCGCGCAGCTCAGCCTCCAGTTGGTCTGTGTAATTTTTCAGCTGAATGTACTTTTCTCCATGCTGAACTTGAAAAGCCTTCTGTTCCTCCGCTGTAAGACAAAAAATCGGCGAGCATTTATGAGCATAGAATATCTATACGAGGCAAGACATCGCAGCACGTGGACAAACCTTGCTGACGCCTGATTTCTTCCTGTCGTGGCCAATGCGGACTTAGATGAAAAACGCCACCTGAAGGACTCCAAAGCTCCTACCTGTCTGCTCAGTGTATGCAATACGTAGAAATGAATAAATATATTCAAGTATCCCCAAGAAACTCACACTTACCTGTATGAATCCTGGGCCAACTGGAACTGTGCCAACGCCACTATCAGCCTTTTCAATTACATTTCAAGATGCTGTAAGATTGCACACCAAGATGAAATCTGCAGAAGTCTGGTTAGACAAAGCTTGGTATCGTGTAAATCCACCAACTTAAAACGGCACCTAGCGCCTGCTGGAAGTGCTCTGTGCAAACATCGCGTCAAAGGTGAGAGCCAATATGACACATCTCCTCTTAATACTTTGACCGTACCGAAGCACGACGACGGATCGGCCATCATCTCTTCCCATATCGCCTTCTCGACCATACAGCAATGTCAAGGCCACAACAAAAGCATACGACACAACAAAGCTGTACCTCCGTCCGCTTATCATAGGTATCCATCCATCCTTAGTTTACGAGCTTCTCTCCAGCCTCTCACCACTGTCAGCTACAGCTTACCTTGGAATCTGCGACGCCGTGAATTGTCCTGCAACCTCGACAGGAATTAACAACAGCACACACAAGTCTACAGCACTACGTGACACGCTTACGTCTCGGATATCCCACCACGTCTTCATCAAGCCAAACAACGTCATCCACCACATTTACAATCCGACTGCAAACAAGCAGAATGTTACCCTTGACTGAGATCTGCAGACACATAACACAATAAAAATCCACTTCTTCTTCTCCACTAAATGGTAACCAGCCCACGTACCGACTTGGCAGGCGGGACACTGCAGTCGTCCCTGGCCGAAGTGCTTGTACGCGCATTTCTCCTGCACCACCAGCGCATGAGTATAATAAAAGACCTGATAACTGGAGTACAGATAAAAGGAACTAACACAAAACAGGTGCCCACAGCTAGTGCGGTAGCAGGTCTCAGCCGACTGCACGTCGGGCAAAATGGGCTCCCAGCACGCGTTGCAGCGCAGCTGAGGGCGGATGTGCGAGGCCGAGAGCGAAGCCGCGTCGCCCGCACCGTCCAGGTCGCCCATCGTCGACGCGGCGCCGTGCCGCTGGCCGCGGTTGCGCACGCTCGATGTCTCGCTCATTCGGCTGTCGTCGTCCATGGTGGGCTCGTGAATGCGGGCAAGGTCGAGTGCGGAATCAATCAAGGAGTGATGGTCACTTCAACTTGGTGTTTCAATTCAGAACTGAATCGACACTTTCTGGTCAGCAATTCAAATTTGAATTGCAACTCCTCACTCTTGACGCCGTAATGACAACCATGGCGGATGTTTCCGCGGCTCCCGCCGCTGCGGAGCAGGACACCAGCGGGTGGCATGAGGTGGAGCAAACGTTGACGACACTGGAGCTGCCTCCTGTGCCTCCCACATCGGACCCGCAGCGGTTGCTGGGCTATGTGCTGCACATACTCCCGCGTTACACGGAGATGGAGATGCTGACAACACACCTCCGCCTGTATGCGTCGACGCTGGAGCAGGATATGGAGCAGGTCAAGAGCCACGTGCGGCTGCTGACTCGTGAGGCAGTGAGCGAGCGAGAAAAGAAGCAGTTCCTCGAGCGATACGCCGCGCAGGTGGTCAAGGAGCGCAACGACCTGCTGCACTCGCGAGGCTCCTCGAAGAAGAAGGCGACGGGAGCCTCGCATTTTGTGTGGCACAATTGCTGCAAGAAGAGCACGAGCCACGCCATGGACATGGCCCCGTCCATCTTAGCCTTCCGAGGTGAGAAGCTGCAGGACGCAACGAGGCAGATCGAGGCGCTACAGGAAGAAGTCCACAATCAGGAGCTGCTGCGGAAAGAGCTCGACTTTCTGCTCAAGAAAACGCAGCGCGAGCACGACAGTAAAGTGGCGGCGGACCGTAAGCACATCCAGCAGCTGGAGAAGCAGATCTTGCAACGCACAACACTGCATTCGAGTCTGGAGAGGAAGCTCTACGAAGTGGAGTCAGTGCTCGCTCAGCATGACAGGACCAAGGACGAGGAGCTGAGTCTTGTAAGCAACCGTATCAGAGAAACACAAGGTCGGATCGCGAGTTTGGAAGAGGAGAATGAAACTCTGCATGAGCAGGTGAGAAGTTTGAGTTCTGACCGTGATCGATTGACGGAGCTGCTGGAGGACACGACGGAGTCCAAGGACATGTTTGCGGAGCAAAT
The DNA here is from genome assembly GCA_012295415.1 of Phytophthora chlamydospora. NCBI lineage: Eukaryota > Oomycota > Peronosporomycetes > Peronosporales > Peronosporaceae > Phytophthora > Phytophthora chlamydospora. The sequence goes on along the minus strand of JAABLK010000827.1, from coordinate 9,088 downwards.
CGACGAGATGTCAGAGAAGTATCAATCGCTGGAATCGGAGGTCGAGGCACTGCGATCAGAAATTGATATGCTGCAGACCAAAGATATCAACGATATACGTGCTCAATATGCTGCCAAGATAGACCGGCTGCAGAAGGACAGCGCGACCAATGAACAAAAGCTGCGTCAAGAAATTGACCGTGTGAAACAGGAACTGAAGAAGCGAGATGAGGCACTAGCGCAGACATTTAGCGTCCGTCGGTCATCTGCGAAAGACAGCTTGCGTCCTCTTTCAAACCACAGTAGTGGAAGGGAGAGCTTGTCAGAGCCGGCGGATGACGCTAGATGGAGTGACGGTATCTTCGACGATGATCGCCACTTTGAAAGCGATGCAGTTGGGTCCTCGCTGTCGCGAAGTCAATTATCCGAGTCTCACGGATATGAAATATCGTCCTCGTCAAGCCAAAGCCACTTTGATCTCTCGAAGGAAATTGGAGCGGATACCAGCATCGTATCGATAAAAAGTTACAAGAGAGACCTGTCACGGCATCGAGGGCACGCAAATTCCAGGCAACAAGGCTTTTCTCATTCCACTCTAAAAGGCTACACCAGGGAACTTGACGCAGTTTCCAGAGATCTCAGTACGTCTTCCCGAGTCCTCGACTCCCAAGTGAATGGAACAGATATCAGCGCTGGTAACGAGCCCTTCGACTGGGAAACTTTTATTGATAGCGCATCCGAGATTTCCGCTTTACAAGATGAACGCTCTAGACTCTCTCCATCAGCTACTTCAAGACCGATGGATCTCAGTACGAGCACCATTCACCACGAGGATAGCCTGGCAAGAATATCCGACGCCGAAGTATTTCCTGGTTGCAGTAAGACTCGCGTAGACAGTCTTGAAGAAAAGCAGCAATATGGCGAAGAAACAAGTCTCCATGCCTCCCATGCGATGGAAGGCGCATCGACCTCCAAAAGCCAGAGTTTGGATGAACTTGGAGAAGAGGAAGAAGAAAAGGAGTCTGCCAGGGACGACGTTTCTTTCGTTGAAAATTATGATCAAGAGCAGCAGGACGGCAACGATTCTGTCGAGGATGCTTGCAGCCACACTTCCGTTGAGGGCAATGGTTTCGACACAGAACAAGGTGATGATCGCAATGGAAATGCCACAGACGGAGAGCATCCACAAAACGACTTGGCTCGAGATTTATATCAAATGCTAAACGGCCTCGAGCAAAAGCGGAAGGAGGAGGAACAAAAGGCCTCACTAGCAGAGCGGGCGTTGCTGGAGTTCCAGCAACTGCAACACGGAGTGGCGGTTTTGCAAGTCTCCCCAGATTCTGAACTTGATGCTAGATAATCGAGTCGTGCACGCGAATGGCTGGCTCGTGCGGCTGCTCGAACTACATGAGCGAGGTCGATCCGATCGTGTCCTTCACTTTGTGGTCAGCCGGCTGCGGACGCGCCTCGTACACGCACTCGACGACACCGTGGCGCCACTGTACACGATAGAAATCCAAACCAATTGATGTTAGTTTTGACGTTGGTCAACTAAAAGCATGGCAGGAAGCTTCGCACCTTCTTGTTTTCACCCTTGAGGCCAATATAGTAGACCTTCGTTTCGTCGCCTCCGTAGCTGTCCTCAATAAAGAGCGTCACGTTGCTAACTCCTTGGAACTTGCGCACCCTGCAGGACGGACACACAAAGCTCGTTAGATGTTCACCTTTCGAACCCAATCACCAACAAGCGTACTGGAGCGGGTAGTCAATGTTGGCCGTGTCATCTTCGACCAGATCCAACTTCTGCTGCGCTGGCAGTTCGTTTGCGTTGGAAAAGTCGATATCGTCTCGGTTCGTGAACCTACACACAGTCACAAGTGAGAAAGGTATCTCGTTGCCCCAGCGTCAAGTACAGGACCCGACTCACAGCTTGACAGCTTTCGGGTGTGTGCCGTCGCCCGAGCTGCCGGAGATGCAGATCGACTTAATGCTCACGGCCTCCGTGAAGGGGATGAACAAGATCATCTCGGGGTCGTCTTCGTTGCTGGCCAGGAAGCGCGAGCGGTCCTGGCGCTCGTGGAACGGCTTGATCGGGTTGGCCGCGGCCTGTGGGTCCAGCGCGTTGAGCACGCGCAGCTTACTCGTGTCAATGAACGGGTAGAGCGAGTCGCCATTGGCGTCCTCCACTTCGTCATCATGATCATGGCCATGGTCGTGGTCGTGGTCGTGGTTGTGGTCGTGGCCGCCCAGGGCCGCGTGCTCGTCGTGGCAGTGCTGCATCTCGGTGCTTGGTTATCTGAGACTTGGCGCAAAGATTAGTGTCGCGGATTGGCTGAAATGGACGAGTTTCCGGTGCTCGGCGGCAATGGGCTATTCAACGAGTGTCTCTGTCCGACGGATCAGCGCTTCAAGGCTGTGGATGGCGGGGACACCTTCTCGGTGGGCGTAGTGACTGGTAGTGGGGAGGTTGTCGCATGGGGACGAGCGTTCTACGGCGAGCTGCCGGCGAATGAGGCCTCAACGACGAAGCTGGAGACGCCAGAGCCTTGCCAGGCGGTATCCTGCGGCTCAAATCACGTGCTGGCGCTGACCATTTCGGGCCGCGTGGTGGCGTGGGGCTGGAACCGATCGGGCCAAGCTGCAGCGCCAGCGACGGTCGAGGTGGTGCCACTTCCGGCGGTCGTCGAGTTCTCTGATGCGTCCACAGAGATCGTCGCGGTGGCGGCGGGCGGGATGCACTCGCTGGCGATTGACTCACGCGGCCAAGTGTGGGCGTGGGGGTGCAATGTGTATGGCTAACTGGGAGTCGACTCGGAGCTGGAGCAGCTTCACACGCCGACGCTCGTTGCATTGCCGGACAATGTCCGCGTGAGGCATGTTGCGGCAGGATGGGCACACAGCGCGCTCGTGTCCACGACGGGTGAGGTGTTCACCTTCGGCTGGGGACTCTACAACCAGCTTGGCCACGGATCTACGCAGGACGAGCATCGACCAGTTGCAGTCGACGCGCTGCACGGACTCGAGAGCGACGTCGTGCAGGTGGCATGCGGCACTTGGCACACAGCAGGTAAAGTGTCGAGCATCAGCACTTGGAACCGTGGAGACTAACTTGTGGTGTTTGCAAGCGCAGCGTTGACCAAGTCCGGAGACCTGTATACGTGGGGCTGGGGAAAGGATGGCCAACTGGTGCGTTCTTGACGCACTCGTCCATGTGTCTTCATGACTGACACGTTGACTCCCTATGTGGCTCAGGGTCCTGGAGCCAGCAGGGCCACACAAGTGCTTCCTCGCGTGGTGACGATCTCATCGAGTTCAGAAGCGAGTGATGAGGCTCAGGACGTATTGGACGTCGCGTGCGGCAGCCGTTTCACGCTTGCATTGTGTCGAGACGGATCGGTCCAGTGGTGGGGTCCAAGGCCAGCGTCAGGAAGCGCGCTTCAAGGTGGTGGCACTCGCTCCAAGTCACCACATCCAGGGCGTGTGCTCGGGCTGGCGGCCGGCAGCTCTCACGCCATCCTGTTGCTACAAGCACCCAAAGAGCTCGACAGGAACAAGAGACGCAAGACGGAATGAATAAGCAACCACGGCATGTTAGTTCAGACGAACGTTGACGGGCGGCGAGTCGCTGGAGGCGAGAGGTTCTACACGAGTCCACTACTCCAGCTAGCTCTGTAAAAAAAACTGGGCGGGCCGCGCAACACGGGGCTGCAATGAAGATAGCACCGCGTCGAAGGAGGGGCGCTTTTTACATGACGGTGCAGCCACAGAGACCGCAGGCGCCAGCCGACTCCTCTCCCTTCTTGTCCTTCTTGTCAGCCTTCTTCTTCTCATCCTTGGCCACCTTGCGCTCCTCCTTGATCTTCTTCACCTTGGCCACGCTGTCCTTAGTGTAGCCCTCCACGGTGCTGGTCACCTTGGCCTTGAGGTCCTTGGCGTCCTCCACCACGTGCCGCGTCTTGTCCTTAATCTTCTCGCCCGTGCCAGCGTTCGGCTTGGGGGCAGCGTTCCACACCACGTGCTCCTCCTGCTTGGCGGGCTTGGGGGCAGCGGCCTTGGGCGCGGCGTGCGGCGGCTCCTGGCCAGGCACGGGGGCGGCGTTCCACGGCGAGTCAGACATCTTCTTATACGGGGATCTTGGGCTTGAGCTACTGGGGTCCGGGCAAGTTGTCGAATGACCAAAAAGATCTTCCTCCAAACTGATTCACAAGAATGCTATTCGACAGGGATGTTATGCGCTTGAAGAGGTAAAGAATCGTGTTAAAGGGCTGGCTTCAAAAGTATCCACGTCTGAACGAGGAACAAACTGCCACGTCAGGTCAATCCAAGAGCATATCCAAACTGTATCCAAATCGCGAATGCACCTTTGTTTTTTTTTGGTTGGCGACGAGCGCCATGAGGACGCAATGAGCCACGAACTAGTAAAGTAAGAAAACTACATGACGATGCAGTTGGCGATGCCGCAAGCACCACAAGCACCAGGCGCGTCGGCCGACTTGGCGGCGGCCGCCTCGATGGTTGGGACCTTCTTGATGGTAGCCACGCTGTCCACCTTGTAGCTGGCCACGCCGTCGAACGCGTTCGCGATGGCCTTCTTGTCCATCTTGGCGTCCTCCACCACGGTCTCCGTAGCCACGACGACCTTCTTCTGCTCTAGGGCAGCAGGCTCCGCAACCACCTCCTTCACCGCCTCCTTCACAGGCACCGCGACCTTCTCCACTTCGGCGACGACAGCCTTCACCTCCTCCTGCACGGGAGTTGAGTTCCACGCCGACGAGGCAGCAGGCACCTCCGCCTCAACCTTCGTCTCAATGACAGCAGCAACCTCCTCAACGGGGGCCACGGCCTCCTCGACCACAGCAGCCACCTGCTCCTTCACGGGCTCCACCTCAACGGGAGCCACCACTTCCACGACGTCCTCCTGCACAGGCGTCGTGTTCCATGCGCTAGTAGTCACCTCCTCCACCACAGGCTCGGGGGTCTCCACAACTGGGATCGGAGTCTGCACTTCCTCAACCTCGACAGGAGCGGGAGTCGCTTCTTCAACGACTGGGACCGGAGCTTCCTCGACAGGCGCAGCCTCGACAGCCTCTTCGTGCACGGGGGCAGCAGTCCAGGGGCTAGCCACTTCAACCTCTTCCTGGACAGGAGCAGCGGTCCACGGGCTAGCGGATTCCACAGGCGCTTCCTCGACCGGGGCTTCCTCGACAGGCGCTTCCTCGATCGAGGTTTCTTCAACAGGCGCTTCCACTTCGGCCACCGGCTCAGCAGCTTCTGCAGGCACGGCGGGCTCTTCCACCTCAGCTTCCACGTCGGCTTCAACAGGGGCAGCTTCCTCTACAGGGGCGGTGGTCCATGCACTAGTCGTGACCTCCTCTTCAACCGGAGCAGTCGTCCAGGCACTGGGCGTCTCGGCAGGAGCTTCTTCCTCCTCCACCTCCTTGTGCGGGATGACGATCTCCTCGAAAGCCACCGGCGCTTCTTCAACAGCGGCAGGCTCTTCAACAGCGGCAGGCTCTTCAACAGCGGCAGGCTCCTCAACGATAGGCTCTTCCACCACCTCCTCCGCCACAGCAGCCTCTTCAACCGCCGGCTCCTCCAAAGCCTTCTCCGCAACAGGCTCAGGCGCCGCGGTCCACGGGCTAGCAGCCTGCTCCTCCTGCACGGGGGCCGCAGTCCACGCACTCGTCTCCTGCACTTCCTGCTCCTCGGGCTGCTCCACAGCGACCTTCTCCACTTCAGGCTCGTCTTTCTCCACCACAGGGGCAGCCACCACGACCGCAGGCGTCTCCTCCTTGGGCTCCTCCACGGCAGCCGAGGTCCAAGCCGACTTCGGCTGCTCAGGCTCCTGGGGGGCCGCCGTCCAGGCCGACGACGTGACCGGCTCCTTGTCCTGGGTCGCCTGGGGCTCGAAAGCCGACGTGAAGGCCGAGACAGGCTCCTCCTTGGGCGGCAGATCCTCCATCACAGCGGAGCTGACGACATCGGGCTCGGGCTCCGACTCGGCGGCTGGCGGGGGCGGCGAGCCTGCCGTCTTGAAGGGGTTGTTGGTCTGGAAAGGGGACACGGCCCAGGGGCTGGCGGCCTCGGGGCTGGTGCTGGCGGCAGGGGCCGCGTTCCACGGGCTGCTGTTGTCCTCGGAGCTCATGCTGACGGACGACTTGTATCTCTTAAGCAGCTTGTTCACTGCAAACATGTACGAGGGCCGACGACCGCTTGCGTTAGTTCAGGGCGATACTGGGCGCAAGCAGGAATGGCATCGGCGGGACCAGAGGTGGACTGAGCAGCTGATGGGCATATCTGCCGCAAAACCACTTGGCGTTTGTATGGACGAACGCTCCGTCCCGCTCCGTCTGCCCCGTAACGGACCGAAATGCTGCACGGCGCCTCGCTCGAGGGCGATTGCAGTGGAACGCACCTCGCTTGTCGCCGATGTGCCAGTCCGGGTTGCTCGCTTTGATGCTGCTGGCCACGCGCTTGCTGCCGAACTCGGGGTTGTTGGAAATGACCTGGTGGATCTCGGCCAGCACCTCGTGCTCTTCGGGCTGGTACTTGTCCATGGCTGGCCACACAAGCTTCTTTTTTGCGTTCGGTTCGCAGCCGTATGAATCAGGTGAACGTACTGTTTTACTGATCTCCTAAGATTGCCACTCTGGAATGTAAGAGCGTCTTAGGATATCAATATCTTTTGCACAACAGGCGGCAAAAATTCTGGCTCCCGCCCCGAGTTTGAATTTGAAATTTCCAGTTTGGCTACATTGTCGCAAGACGCGCTCCATGCGCGAATGTGCTGTTACTTGCACAAGTGTATTGTGGTGCTGCAGCTTACCGCAGCCACCCCTTGTCATGGGAGCCAGCCACGCCAATGTGTTGGATCATGCAAACCGAGTGAATCGACACTCCATGGTGATGGTGTGCCGCTTCTTTATTTACTAGAGGAGCCTCCGACTTGTCTGGACACTGCTCCCAACCGGGTGAGGCAAATGCCACCATATCATTTATCAAAAGTAGCGTCCGGACCAGCGACGCCAGGATAGGTAGCTCCAGTTGTACCAGGCGATTCCTGGGCATACTTCGCATTGCTCTGACTGCTACGCTCACGGTGAGCGTGTCAGAGCAATGATGAGCGGCTCACCAGCCCTTGCAGGGTCCAGCAGGGTTCAAGCTCGTGTGTGTTTCAGTGATCCTTCCGAACTGCACCGTGAGCGGCATGCGCTTCCGCGATAGGCGACCTGGCCAAGTGTTACAACTTCTCGAGCCTGGAAGATGCAGCACCAAGCATACGTAAAGTTGACAATACTTGAAATGTTGGATAAGCGGAACTTGCAGGATGGATGCAAGCACAAAAACTTGTTTGCTACATACAGCACCGTCGTGCTGTCCAACGTTTGCAGGCACTACCCTTTGACATGGTCTCCCTAGGCATGAAAATGTCTCCTTGCACGAATAATACGGCATCGTAACGCGCAACCTCGGCAGAAGAACGTCGATCCAGAAAAAAAAAAGTATCAAGGAAAAAATCAGCGAACACGGCCTTGCAAGTTACTGTCAATCCCTGCTTGTATTGGAGCGCTTCGGTGAACCGCCCGCAAAAGTCATACTAATGCAAGCCTAGATCTTATGAGCAGCAAGTCGAAAACTTAATGCAAAGTTGAAAGGTAGGTATATTCCACGAGATTGACAAAGCAAAACCAATTCAGTGCGTGCAGCTTCAGCTAACCATCGCTTTCCTTGCGTTGACTCTTTACTCGAAACGATCTGAGCGGCGAGGGGATCAAATGAGACGTGCCACGAGCCGTGTTCGTCCTCCAGACCGTGCGGAGTCTAAGAAAACATGTTCCAACGTGGAAGATACGTAGCGTCTTCTGTAATCCTTCTCTAGTGTTCCCTGGCTCAATCGTAAGGCGTGTTGGCTATTGGTTGATTCAGTGTGGCCGATTGTCTCAAAGCAACTGAAGTACGTCGGCTCTCCAGGTTGTTTGTTCGAGGATGATTTTCACTAAACCCAAATAGATCCTCTTCAAAGCCGGGAAAGTAGGATATTTTACGAGTTGCTCAAGCGACGACAGCTCGACAGGAGAAATGCAAGCGAGAGCTTTGGAAACTCGTTGTATCACACGGCATCGCCAAGGATACTGCAGAAGGAAACCCAGCGGTTGAAGGTAGGTGTCACATCTGCGTTGAGTATTAACAAATTCACGAACCCGGTTTGTACAGCGACAGTTGGGGGGTTGAAGGCCGTTCATGAGCATAACGTTTGAGCTCTGATGCGCTCGATCAACTAACTCGACAGCAGCGCCAGGGACTCAAAGCTCGAGAAAAAGAAACATCGTGAACAGGAACTCTTGCTTGTCGTGCTGAAGCAGAGTCTGCAGGAGAAGGTCCCGGGGTTCCAAGACTCGCGTGCTCTTGATGGCGACTTTGCGCTAACGAAAGCTGTTGGCACGCCGCTGAGCTTCCGTCCAAGTCACGAGAAGAATCAGAGAACGAGTTCCCATGCCCTTCGGCAGAATTTCCATTGAACGGTGGAGAAGCAGCGGCAGGATAACCAACGCAATGCGGCTGCAGAGCGACGGAGAAGAGGAAGCACAAGCGTAAGAGGGAAAAGAGGTACCAACGTCAAACAACTTCGACGCTGTCGGTAAGTACAAGTGTTATCACTAGCTATACTTCAAACCACTTACAAGTATTTTACATTGATCCAGCGGTTTATGAAAGGCTGGAGCAACTTCGAGCTGACGTCGCACTCAAGTCGGGTTTCATCCATGTCCAAGTGGAGGAATCGGCAGAGCTGTATGCTGACAAGATGAAGTCGACAAGATGAAAGCGTAAGGGCCTGATCATTAAAATCATTATTTTCCTCGTTGCGTTTGTACTGAAGTTACAGTACTAGTTTTAAGGACCGGGCAACTTGACCGACAGCAGACGGAGAACACCGAGTTGATGAACGAAAAAGAGGACCGGGCCGATAAGTATTTGCCGCAAGAGGAAACCCAATTTCTGCGCGATATCAACATGAAGTGGGGAAATTTTGCCAGAAGCCCAACCGAGAGACCGGAGTCATTGCGCATTTTGCTGTTTGTTGCGCCAATATCGGACTAGAGGGTATCGC
>JAABLK010000826.1:0-16067 GCA_012295415.1 Phytophthora chlamydospora | reverse complement strand
GGAGTGTCTGGCGGCGTGTCTGGCGGTGTCCAGGGTTCTGCTGAGGGAGGCATCGGTGGCGGTGTCTCGGGCTCTGCGCAGGGCGGCATCGGCGGTGGTGTGAGCGGCGGCGTTTCCGGCAATGGTAACGTTGGTGCCAGCGGCGGTGTTTCTGGAGGAGTTAGTGGCGGTGTGTCTGGTGGGAGTGACCGTAGTGTGTCGGGCGGTGTGTCTGGCAACGGCGCAGTTTCTGTAAGCACTTCGAACGGTTCCGAGCACAAGTGGTCTGTCAAGGGTAGCGTGTCCACTGGAAAGAAGGGAGCAAGCGGCGGCAAGACGTCCACTTCTTACAGCAACAAGAACGCCAAGTCTTCCACTCCCACAACGAAGGGCGGCAAGAGCACAGGCGCTAAGAAGAGCTCTGGTGCCTCCACTAAGTCGACCGGCAACTCTGAGAACAGCGGCAAGTGGTTCACCAACTGGTGGAAGTCGGGATCGTCAACCAAGTCGGCGACGCCGTGCCCCAACTCGAAGTCTACCACCTCGACCACTACTTCCGGCAAGTCCTCGACAACCCAGTCCCAGTCGCTTCGTCAATAAGCGCCGGATGCTCGTTCCAAGCAGCAGCAATCCATAGTTTAGTTTTGTAGTGTTCCATTCAAATCCGAGCTGCAAATGCATATTTTGTACCCTTTTCCCGCGTGAACATCCTCATTTTTGACCTTGATCTCCGCCGTAAAATGGCCAAATACGCGCCGCCGGAGTGGAGCGCTGCGGGAAGCAACGCCTTTGGCATCTTCCTGGAGGTCATCAAGGGCGGCCTGGTGGTGGAGAGTCTGTCACTGCCGCGCACCGCTGGCCGTAGCTTCGTAGTGGCCGGCCGCGTGGAGACTGCGTGCGACCTCCCGTTGGCGCATCCATCCATTTCGCGGGTGCACGCGGCGCTGCAGTTTGACGAGCAGGGCGCTCTGTTCCTGTACGACCTGCGTAGCACACACGGCTGCTTCGTGAACAAGAAGCGCGTGCTGGCCGAGGAGTTCGTGCGGTTGCACATCGGCGACGTGGTTGTGTTCGGCGAGTCCACGCGGCTGTACGCCGTGTGCGGCCCGCCGGAGCTGCTGCCGGCCGAGTACGAGTCGCTCAACCTGGCCAAGTTCCGGGAACGGCTGGCCAAGAAAAGGGAGGTTCAGGCCGCGAAGAAGCAGGAGGAGCAGCGCGGAGCATCGTGGGGGTTCGGAGAAGATGCTGAAGAGGACGACGACGCGAGCGATGAGGAGGAGGATACGGCCAAGGCCAAAGACGATCTGCCGGACTACCTCCGCAACGTAACGAGCTGTGGAGAGTAAGAGAGTGGTAACGGGGTTGACGGTGTGTTGTGTTGTGCTTTGGTAGATGAAGGAGGAAGAGCAGCCGTACAAGTCGAGCGTGAGCGAGTCGCACGTGAACGAGAAGGACCAGCGACTGTACCAGCAGCTGCAGACGCGCATCCGGAAGATGGAGAACCTCAAGCTGGAAAAGTCGAGGATCCTGGCCAAGCAGAATCAGCTGGACGGGCTGTCGGAGGGCCAGCAGCGCACACTGGAGCGCAACGAGCAACGCATTGAGGCGCTGATGAAGGAGATCGACGAGCTGGAAGCGCGCATTCACGCCAAGACCGACCAGCGGACCAAGACGACTGGTGCTGCTGTGACGAAGACGAGAAATGCCAACGAGGAACTGTACGGCTACAGCAGCGACGAAGACGACTTCTACGACCGGACCAAGGCCAATCAGCAGAAGATGGCGGCGCGGAAGCAGAAGGTGGCAGGTTCTGGTGTCGCTCCTGCTGCAGCGGTGGCGACTCCAGCAGTGCGAGTACCAAAGAGCGAGGTGCTAACTGCAGATTCCATTCAGGCTGCCGTCAAGAAGCTAGAAACCGAGCTTGTGAACCTACAGGATGATATGTCCGCTGCGTCAGCCAAGGCTGCTGAGAATCAGGCTTCAAGCGGAGGATGCAAGCATGGAGAGGAAGCAGACCCGTTGGATTCCTTCATGGCAGCGACAACCACACAGCTGCATGTGAGCGAAGTAGACACGCTTACAAAACGGAAAGCACAGCTGGAGCGGGAGCTGAAGCGCCAGCGTCAACTGCTAGCAGTGGTCACACCTGCATTGGCCGCTTTGCCGGTACAGAAGCCCGTGGAAGAGTCCGCAAAGAGCATATCGCCCGCCTCTCTCTTAAAAGCAACGCGCGAAGGCGAATTTTCTGCCTCTAATGCTGCTGCATCGGTCAAGTCAAAGTCAACCGAACCAACCAAGGCTGAAGTGACAACCAAGCAAGACCCACAGCCCGAGAACACAACCACTTCGTCGGAGAAGAAACCCAGCGCGGTTGACAAGCCCGAAGCACGTGCGACAGCACCTCAGAAAGCCCCAGTCAAATCTGTGTCCGAGTCTTCCGCACCAAAGCGGCGACGGATTTCAGGCCCTGCAATGGGCCCACCACCTCAGCAGCCAAAGCCTAGCGCACGTAGTGAACAGCAGGGCGTCGACTCCAACACGCTGGAGGGAGGCGATCAGGTGTGGGTTCCGCCGCCCAACCAAACAGGAGACGGGCGTACGAAGCTGAACGACAAGCTCGGCTACTAACAGTCTAAGCAGGAGCAATCTGATAGCAAGCATTCTTCGTTAGTCGTGCATTATTGTACTTCGTCTACGGCCTTACCAGTCCCCGCGGTACCTGGCGCTGCCTAGCAGCTGCTCCTCTCCTTGCTGGGCGGCCATCGTGTTGAAAATGTGCTCCAGCGACGTCTCGCTCACGCCGTACTCGCTCACGTGGAGCTGCTCCTTGTTCTCCTCGAGCAGCCCGAAGATCGCGTACGGCCGTAGCGACTGCTTCGGCACCTGGAAGCGGAAGTGGCCGCCCTGGTGCTCGATGAGCTGGCAGCCTGGGAACTTGGCCTGGAAGAACGCCAGCAACGCCGAGCCCATGTCCTCCGTGTGCCACCACGCGCAGAAGACGTCGATTGGGACGACGCCAGACGTCTCGAGGTAGCTGTTGACCACACTGCAGTTGCCGTCGCCGTTCAGGATCTCCTGGGCGCGGGTTGGAGCACCGAGAGAAGAGCACAGGCTGGTGACTTGGTCTGCTGCGACGCCAGCGCAGTTGCCTCCCAGGATGCGGTACACTTCCAGTTGCAGCCTCCCGACAGACGACGAGCGAGGCTCCCGCAGCTTCACCTCCACGATGTACCCTCGACCGAACTTCTGCTTGAGGTGCTCGACGCTTCCGAGGCATTTCAGCTTCCCGCTCACCAAGATCCCGACGCGCGTACAGAGAGCTTCGCACTCCTCCATGCTGTGCGTCGTCAGCACCACGCACGACTCCTTCGCGGCGCAGACGCTGGCGATCACATCCCACATCTTCCGACGCGAACTTGGGTCGACGCCCGTGGACGGTTCATCCAGGAAGATGATACGAGGAGACCCAATCAACGCGATGGCAGTGGAGAGCTTGCGCTTGTTGCCGCCACTCAGGCCTCGTGTGAGCTTGTACCGGTACTCCGCAAGCCCAACCTCCTCGATCTTCTGGTCCACGGCCTTCCTCACGCGGTCGCTAGGAATGCCCTTAAGCCGCGCGTACAGCTCCAGCTGCTCTTCCACCGTCAGCAGATCGTGCAGCGAGTCGAACTGCGGGCAATAGCCGACCACTCGGCGCGCTTTGGCCCGATCCCGAGACAAGTCGTAGCCTCCTAGCGTTACGAACCCATTCGTGGGGGCGATCTCACCCGTCAGCACTTTCATCGTCGTCGACTTGCCGGCTCCGTTGATGCCCAGGTACCCAAAGCATTCGCCCTTGGAGATCGAGAGGCACAGATTGTCCAGCGCGACTTTCCCGCCATCGCCGTACTGCTGGCGCAAGTTGCGGATGAACACGCTGTCGTTTGGCGTGGGATACGAGTGCTCCACCTTTTGGCGTTCCCTGGCCACGTCGTCATCCTCGTTGGGCGCCCACTGCGGCCGCTGCTCCGGGCGCCACGACAGACTGCGGCTCTCGACAACAAACACCAACAGCATGAAGACCACAATCTCCACCACGGCGTACGCGACGGGAGCTCCTGCCACGTCCAGGTCGAACACGTTGCGCACACAGCAATCCTCGCCACTCGCGGCATCCCAGCACGAAGTGCACGTGTAGTCCGTGCCAAGGCCCTCCCAAAGCCCAAAGAACGACGGGGGGGCGATCGTGTCACTGCTGCTTCCGTACAGCGCGCTCCGGCTCAGCTTCCGCGTGGCGATCTCGTAGATGCCATTGTTGAGACTGTAGCCCGGGAACAGCAGGAAGAGCCATCGCAGATAGTTCCGGTCGAGCGAAGACAGCGTCAAGTTGTCTGACGAGTTGCCTGGGGTCAGATCGAAGTCGATCAGCCGGCACAGGAACGAGAAAATGCTCAGCAAACCGCCAGTGCACAGCGCGAACACCAACAGCGACGTCTGCGCCACGGCGTGCTTCTTGAACCTGAAGGAGAACAAGTACGCCATCGGGATCACAGCCAGCGCGTGAGAGCCGACCAGACAGACGACTCCCCACACCTCCATCGAGCTTTTCAACGTCCGATCAGACAGCGGCACCATGATCATGGACGCCACGACCGTCACCATCATGAGGACGATATCGTGCGTCCACGTCGACATCCAGTACGCTGACACATTGGCGCCACAGATGAGCTGCAAGCTCTTGGCGTTCTGGTTTGGGTTCTTCTCGCGCACGACGAAGGCCACGATCGCCGCCGGCACGAACGCGAACGCGAGCATCACTACGACGGACGTCAAGAACGCATTCAGCGTCGCCTGAAGCTTGGCGCCGTCTTGGCTTAGGCAGTACTTGTTGTAGCACGGGGTCACCGGGCTGGAAGACGAGGTGCCAGCGCACATGTTGCAGGCATAGTACGGCGATTCGACGTCCGTCTTGTCGCAGCAGGTCGAGGCGCTGCAGTCAATGACGCCGAGGTCGCAGTAGTTGAAGCTGTAGCTATCGCACGAACTTGGCACAGACACCAACGTGAAGTTGGCGCTCGAACACCTGCCTTGCCGTGCCGACGAGGCCAGTTCTGTGGCGTAGTCACTCGTCGTCATGAAGCTAGCCACGTCGATCTCCGGGAGGGCCACCAGGATGATCAGGAAGAGCAGCGGAATGAACACGGCATTCAGCAGGTTCTTCTTGTCTCTCTTGGCAATCCGCACACGCTTCGTCAGCAGCGCAGTGTATTGGCTCCACAGCGTCGCCCGGTTCGTCGGGTCAGACGCGATCGGCCCCGATAGCGTCCCGCGAGAATTGGCTGACGTGGCCGACGTCTTGCGAATCTGGTCCACGGCTTCAACGCCGCAGACAGCGACGCCCATGGCCGCCTCTTCTTCGCGGTCGTGCGAGATGCGCAGGAACACTTCCTCCAACGTCGTCACGGAAACGCCGTACTGGACAACGCGCAGGCGGTGCATCTCGTCGTCCAGCACTTGCAGCATCGTCGAGAACACCCCGGATGACGTGGATGGCAGCTGAAAGACCACCTCCGAGCCGAAGTTACTCAAGCATTTCGCTTCAGGCACGAAGTTGCGCAAAAAGGTGCCCACCGCCTCCACATCGCAGTCAGCCGCTTTGATCATGGTCAAATTGTACCCCGCGCCGTACCGATTCTTCAAGAACAAGGAGCTTCCGGCACAGCAGAGCTGGCCATCGGCCATGATGGCGATCCTGTCGCCCAGAATGTCCGCCTCGTCCATGAAGTGCGTCGTCAGCACGATCACGCGGTCGTCACGGTTGCGCTGCAGCAAGTTCCACGTAAAACGGCGAGAGTACGGGTCCATGCCAGATGTGGGCTCATCCAGGAAGACGAGCTTACTGTCCCCCATGAAGGCCAACGCGACGCTCAGCTTGCGCTTCTGCCCGCCCGAGAGGTTCCTGGCAGCAACCTTCCTCTTCTCCACCAAGCCCACTTCCCGGATCATTCGCTCCACTTCTTCCTTCAGACTAACAGAAGAGATGTGCTTCATCGTTCCAAACAGCAGCAAGTGCTCTTCGACAGTCAACTCGTTGAAAAGCACGTCGTGCTGCGGACAAATGCCCATGATCTGGCGAAGCTCATTGAAGTCTTCGCGAACAGAGCGGCCGTACAGCGTCGCATCGCCCGACGTAGGAGGAATGAGGCCCGTCAGCATTGAGATCGTGGTGGTCTTTCCTGCGCCATTGTGGCCCAACAGTGCGGAGATCTGTCCAGCGTACAGTGTGAGGTTTAAGCCTTGCACTGCCACGTTCACCTCCCCGTCATCTGACGGGAACTCCTTGCGAAGCCCTCGAATCTGGAGGCACGTTCCCTTGCGCTCTTGCGCTGACAGCGTGGCATTGACGGGCTCAATCGAAGCGACAAGCCCGGGCCTGTCCTTCATCATCACGATAGATCCGTCCGAAGAAGCCTGATGCAACAACCTCATGCCCCGCGGTGAAGCAAACGAATAGTTTGTCTGCGGCGACGAGGCCGTGCTAGGGGATTCCAGTACCATCACTTCCTTGTCGCCGCTAGTCGCACTCGATGGAAGCCAATAGTTCTTCACGAAGAGGAAGTTCCACGGCTTACGAACGCCAAACTCTTGCGGCAGGATGTTGTCGAAGTACCAGCCAAGAACGAACAGGATGCACGAGTCCAAGAGCAAAAACCAGCTCATGGCGAACGCCGTGGGGACCGTCACGGGAGACTCCACCATTCCCATCGCGTAAGCCAGTCCTCTTCCAAGCTGAGCGCGGCGAACCAAGTCGTCAATGGCGAGGGCGAAGGCAGTCGGGGGTGAAAGCGCGCCAAGAAGCTTCGACGAGTTGGACTTGGACATGACGGAGAAGAACGGGAAGAACAGCACCAGCCATAGCAGTACCGAGGCGATGGACGCAGCGCGGGACTTGCTGAAGAACGGCGTGATGAAGTAGCTGAAGCTCACGATCGACAAGCTCAGCGCCCAGAACAGGAACACCAGCGTCGCGTACTCCGCCATGGGGAACACCTGGCCGTACTTGAGCTCGGCAGCGATGATGAACGCCAGCGGGGTGGCCAAGATGGCCGTGGTCAAACACCACGAGCAGAGCAGCGTGAAGTTCGACAAGCCCATGATCTTCATGACCTCTCGGATCCGCGTCTCCTTCTCAATCACCATGGTCGTCGTCGTCGTGGACACAAACTTGATGTAGCTGATGAGCAGGAAGAGGCCGATGACGCTCTGGCCGCTGCTGTAGAACGTCGACATGTTGGTGCTCAGCGCGCCGTAGTCCGTGTACGCGAGCGAGTCCAGGCCCGTACACAATATAGTGCCAGAGTTCGAAGCCGCCTCCGACGAGCTCGTGTAGTCATCTCCTGTGCCGAAAATCGTATCCAGGTTGGCGATGAACACCAGCGCCAGCGTCAACACTAGCGGCAGGAAGAGCTCGAACACGAAGGACACGGGTTTGCGGCGGCGGATGAGCAGGTTCTTCCAGATGAGGTTGGTCACCTGTCTCCACGCGGCCAGCGCGGCCTCCCACTTGGCCCTGGAGTCCACGGCGAACCTGGACTCGACGGCGTCTCCGTCTTCCTTTCCTACGCCTTGTTTCTTGGCGTGTATCCTGGCCACCACCATAAGTGCAGTGAACAGTGCAGCGATGACAGCTACGCACACAATGAGCGCTGTGTTCTGCGCTGACAGGCCACACTGCTGGCTGTCAGCCACCGTGGCCTCGATCACGCCCTTGCAGTAGGTGATGTTGCTCGAAGACTGCGGACAGCTGGCCACGGTGCTGGCCGCACTGCAGCACGAGCTGGAGGCCGCCATCGCCGGCTTGGTGCACGTGAGCGAGCAGGTTCCGGTCGAGTCGACAGTTGTAGAGCCGCTCGCGCTGGAGAGCAACGCCGTGATGTCGGAGGCGGCCGCCGCGCCGAACGAGGACGAGTCGACTTCGAAGAAGCCCGCGTTCATGACGCACAGCGCGTACTCGTAGTCGTAGGTGACGATGGTGGACAGACATGACGTGAGCAGCTCCGTGCCAGCGGAAGAGGAGGAGGAGGAGCCCGTGGAGGAGGACGTGAGGAGAGAAGAGGAAGAGGCGGAGGTTGACGTTGAGCCTGCGCTGCTTGTGGCTGTGCTGATAGGAGATGTTGTCGTGGTGGTTGTCGTGGACGACGGTCCGCCGGCGGGCATCATGGTGGCAGTCGCTCGCCCGCGCTGGCGTTCTAGACACTGTGGACGAGGTTTTGCTGGGCGGACGGCGTGTTGAAGAGTGAAGGTGCCATTGACATCCGCTGGTTGCTGTACTGGACAAGCCAGTAAAAGGCCTGTCACACGTCGGAAGAGGATTTTGAGACTTGATCAAATCCCCTCTTTTTTCTGACTTGAGTCTTGTATGAGGGAAGAGTTTGAACCGATCCGATTGAAAAGGGGATTGGAATTGTTGTACCTAGAAAGCAACAATTGCAGCCATCGCCGCCAAGACAGGAGGAGCAACTCGTGCTGGTCTGAAGCGGACTTCATCCGGCTCAATGTGGATTTCGTCCCACACACAGCGAACACCCGCTGCGACTGGATCAAGCGCGACTGGTGACCAGTTACTATTCCGTGCCTCGTGGGCGCCACCTGCTGCAGCAGACTGGTTGCTCGGTTCATGTGCAGCGCTTCATGCTTCCGAGCTGGATCCACCAATTCAAACACCGCATCTACGAACACGAATGACCCACGAACGGCAAGAGCGCATATACGCCAGCACAGCAGCATTGAGTCAAGCGCGAGACTTGTCCACGCGAGCACCAATTGCCCATCGATGTGCTGTCCGTGCTCGTCTGGCGAAATTGTCTGGTATTCCACTAAAGTACGATCCGTTGCACATGGCGCCTGCCGTTCCAGCGCCGGCCGCGGTCGACGCTCAGGCCCGCGAGCGCATGCTCCACCGGTAATACCCTCACTTTCTCGCGCCAACCTTGTTCTCCATCGTCTTGGCTATCTAGCCATGTCACTGCCATCCCCAAATGCCGCGTATTTAACGAGAAATTCAACTATCTGTGCAGCCACCAAGAGCTCATGCGGCTGTACTCGGCCTCCACGCGCCGCAGCAACAGCGTAGCAACCGAGACCAGCTCCATAGCGGCCCCTAACGACTGCAACGTGTCCCAGAACGACCTGGCGGTGCTGAAGAGCAAGTTTCAGTTCATCCGCGATGAGGAGGCCGACGCCACCCATGGCGAGACGGACTGGCAGGTCCGCATGAGCGTGCGCTACTACCGGCAGCTCTTCCGCGAGTACGCGCTGGCCGACCTTTCCAGGTTCAAGGAAGGCAAGATTGGACTCCGTTGGCGCACAGAGTCGGAGGTGGTGGCGGGCAAAGGGCAGTTCTCGTGCGGCAACAAGCGCTGCGACGAGCGTGTGGGGCTACGCAGCTACGAGCTGCTCTTCGCCTACGTCGAGCATGGCGAGCGGAAACGCTGCCTGGTCAAGGTGCGCGCGTGCAGCTCCTGCGCTGAGAAGCTGTTCTACAAGAAGCTGATGGAGGTGAGGAGGAAGAATGGACGCAAGAAGAGGGAACGGAAGAGGCGTCGAGTGGAGAAGAGGAATGGCAGTGATGGAAAGCACAAGGCGAAGCGGCGGAGGCGATCGACGTCATGTTTCGACTCGAGCAGCAGCGGCGTTAGCGACGGGCAGTTGGAAGACCACGAAGCAGAGGAAGACACGACTGGCCAGGACACTGGGGACATCCACGAGCTCTGTGCGAGGATCAATGCGGAGCAGAAGGCGGGCTATCCATGTATGATTTCGCAGAGAAAAGAAGAAGCACGAGGCTCCGAGAAGCGCTGTGACGGATTGGACGAGCTGCTGCCTTGATTTACACGATGCACGTCGATTGTTTAGCTTAGCACAGCGGTTGATCTACAGCATTACTCGTAGTCCTTGAGCCAGCCCTTTTCCTTAGCGTCCTTGAACATCTCGGTGATCGCTTCGCGCTCTTCCTGGACGAGATCCGGATGCCAGAAGTCGAACAGCAGCAGCACGCGGTCTCCCTTGTTGCCATCATGCCACACCTCGTGGTCAAATGCGTCTACCAAAGTGAAAAAAACACAAACCACAACGTCATCAACAACGCGCACAACACATCAGCGCGCATTCAAGCTCTTACCGTCCAGTACGAGCGCCTTGCCTTCCTCCCACTCCCGCGTCTCGTCGCCAACGCGAATGCCGCAGCCTTGTGGAACAAACAGTGGAAAATGGCAACGCAGTCGGATGTTGCACGGAGCCGAGTGCGCCTTGATACTCGACTATCAACGATCAAGTACACACGTGTCAGTCACAACTCGCTCACTTGCCCAATTTGTGGCTGCCCACCTCGGGTTTAAGGATGGAGAAGAAAGCGTAGGCGAACGGAAGCCCCGCCATGAAGCCAGGAATGCTCTCCAGGATCTCCACCGTCTTGGGACATTGCACCGCGAAGTCCGCCTGGCGTCGGCCCTGCGTCACGTACGAGAGCCAATCCCACTGGCCTTGATGCAGCTGGTGTTCCTTGTCGTAAAGCTTGTAGTCATTGGCCTCGCCGGTCACAGCCTGCGCGTTTTTAGTCAGTGCATCGCGTTGCTTCTTGAGCGCCAAGAATTCGTTGGTGATGGTCTCGCGATTGGCCTCGAGTCGCTGCACCCAATCGAACTTGCTTGTGTCATGCCAAGGCGCGGACTCGAGACCGGGGAAGCAGAAGAGCGTGGGCGACGGTCGCGGCTTAGCTGCGGTGGAATTAGCTAGTTAGAATAGGGTGGCGATGATTCACGTAGCAACGTAGCCGGGTACTTGCCCGTCGTGAGGCACAGCGCCGAACGGAGGAGGGCAGCTCGATGGGTCATGTTGGCTTTGGCCAGTCTGGGGCTACCGATCAATGAAAATATGGCGGTCGCGTGAAGGTCGTTTGAAGAAGAATGTTGTGCGAACAAGATCGATGCCCATTGGCTCGTTTCGAGAACAGCTTCAACATACATACAAAAGATTGCTGCACAAGTCTTGGCTGCAGCTTCTGAGGACGTCGAAGCGTGAGTCTTCGCTGCAGAACGTGGGGAAGGGGGCAGTGCTTTGAGATGCACAGGTGGCTGGGCAGCCCAGTGCTGTTAGAAGTGAGTCGTGCCTCTTCTGCGTGGTGGGGTTGAAAGAAGAAGGTAGGCAACGCGTTGTCCGTGCTGCTGAACAACAGCACTGAACCGACCGGTGCCAGTGAGCACCTCCAATCGGCACCGCGAACCACACGCGCCAGCTCCGGCAGCTCTGCAAGCAGGAAGCGGGGGTTGTGCGCTGGCAAGATCAGCAGGGGCGGCTGTCCTTCCGTTTCAAAGTCCGCGGCAAAAAAAATGTATGCTGCCGGAACCTCGGTGAGCGAACTGGGTAGAGCAGCAAACAGCTGGCCAACCATGATTCTAGCGCGTGTTACCAATGCCCAAGGATACGGCGATGGAGCCGGTCGGGATTCTCTGCAGCTCGAAGATGAGTTGTTGTTGGTGTTCGACGCGCTCGGAGCTGGAGCTGCAGTTCCAGTCACAGCTCCCCACGACAACAGCGTCAGACCAGCACTGGCCCTACTGCGCACAGCACTCAAGCTCCATGGGCACCTGCAGACTTGCTGGAGCACCTCGAACAATACACCCTGCACCCTCGCTTTGAAACAGCTTTCGGGCTCCACTATGTGTTTTTGCCACTGCAAGAACAACGGCAATAGACGAACGAGGCGCTGCTGGCCAAGCATCGAAAAGACCAGCTCTGAGCCCATGTTCTCGGCGAAACGGCCGGTGTCATCCGTCGGAAGAGCTGAGATCGTCGCCTGTAGAAATGGCCAACGCCAAAAGGAGAGACCGTGGCTCGAGAATCCGTAGAAGCCCGTGAACACCATACTACCAAATGCATTGATGGCGTCTATGACATCACCTCGGCATGAGCACGTACACAAGCACATACACCGAATTCTATCACTGCCGGCAAGTATATCGCGCCACGCTGGACAAGCTCGTTCGTTGCACCTAGCTTCAACACCAATAACAGCCAATCAAATTGCGTTATTTTCAGTGCCCTTTCGTGGCATTGATATGCCTTCCTTAGGAATAATAGTGCTCGCCCGCCCTCGCCGTCTTCTCCTCGCTCATTCGACTTCCGTCGCGGAGGCAGAGAGATCGATCGCTGACAGCAGCATGACCCAAAGACGAGACGGCGAGGAGGAGAACGAGGACGCCAACGTCGTGGTGGCCGGCGACGACCTGCTGGACGAGCTCTTCACGGAACGCAGCGCCGACTCGAGCGAGAAAGACGACGACCTGACGCTTTCCATCGACTGGAGTGACAACCCCATTGAGCCGAAGCCCAACGAGGCCGCGGACTTGAACAGTCCGACCCCCACGATCTCCGCACGGTCCAGCATTAGCAGTGTGGCGGAGCGACTGCCCGTGCTTTCGAGAGCCATCAGCCAAGGCGCTTATTTCAACGAACACTTCCGCAGCTTAGACCCGGACCACACGGTGGGACGCACACGCGTGCCATGGCACTCAAAGAGCGTGTCCGACCTACGAGACGCCGACTCCAAGCCCACGAGAATCGTGGCGTTCGACGTCGGCGGAAAGCTCTTCCGTTGTAAAGAGAGTTTGATCGCCAAGCACCCGCTCAAGCGACTCAACCAGATCATCACGTGCGGGTGCGGCAAGATCAGCTGTCTGGACGACGCCTTCTTCATTGACCGCAACCCGCAGCACTTCGAGATGATCCTCGACTGGTACCGCACGGGCAAGCTCGTGCGCCAACGCAATGTCGACGAAGAAGCGTTCAAGGATGATGCTATTTACTTTGACCTGTACGAAGAACTGTTCCCGACGACCCCGGCTGGAGACACCCCACAGTCTTGGCCGTCGGCCAAGCCCCCACCTGGACTGCCGACTCGTAGACGGTCGGTCAATGACGTCGACTTGGGTCGCAAAACCAAGCGTGTCAGCATGTTTGCTAACATGCCTTCACCTCCTGTGCAGCACGTTAGCGCTCACTCTCAAAAGAAGCAGGAAGACCCACCAACCGAAGCAGAGAACGACAGCACCCAAGATGTGGGGGTCCCTCTAGCTATCGACGACGGCCCGTTGCGCTTTTTCCGCCGCGAGAGACGTGCATTGACGCCTACCAGTATTCCGTTAGTGTTCATGATCCGCCAGTTCGAGCAGTTGCTGGTGGAGAGCGTAAAAGGCCGAGGCAAACTCATGGTCCGCGTGTGCGATGCCACAGGCATGCAGACGGTGGACGTGCCCGAAGCGGTACTATTCGACAGCCACTCCCGCTTCTATTTGAAAGGCGAACGCGCACAGCTGCAGCACAATGCGCTGCTGCCAGGAGGTCACGTGTACACATTCTGGATGGAGGAGAACGGTGAGAGCGTTCAAACGTCGTCACCCCCGGTGCTGGATATCGCGTTCAAGCTCTTTTTCACGTTCGACGCAGGCGATCGAGTGACCGCCACAATGGAGGCTGAACTGACACACGCGGCATCGGGAAGCAACGATGCGATTCACGCGCTAACCTCCGAGCCACGAGAACGTGGGAAGAGTGACTCGATCTCTCCGTGTCTCTTTCTGCCGCCAGCACAAGTGCAGCGAGCCCCAGAAGTCGTGATGGCGAGCCCAACTAAACCAGCCAAGCAATTGTCGCTGAAGTCGAACAAGAAAGGAGTGAAGCGTGGAAACCAGCACGAAGCATCTTGTTCGATTCGACAGGCGGGGGCTGCGATCGTACGCAGCGGCCAACAGCCCCACCCACGGCCCGCGGAGGGCAAAATCACCGTCTACCGACCGGACAAGCTGAATCCGGATCCCGCTAGCGAAAGCCCCAGTCAACTTGCGCTGCAGCACCACACCTCAAACTCCGAGAGAAGAACCATCAACCAGGCAGTGGAGGCAGCGTATCACGAGATGCAGCCGCGTCTATTTCGATGAGTAACTTGTACAAAGGCTACTGCTTGTAGAATGAAGAAGTCTAACGCTAAGAAATCCGAGTGTCGTCTAGTGGTTGTCGTGCACGATCAAGCTCCTTGGGGTAGGAGCGACGTGAGAAGCCGCTCCATCTGGCCGAGACTGTCGGCCGACAGACTCATCTCCTCGCCTTCGGAGTTGCTGCACATTTCTTGCAGTAGCTCGAGCATACCCAGGTACTCCTGGAACTCCTGGATGGACCACGAGGGTTCCTCCAAGTCGTCTTCTTTGTCTTTCACAACGGCGTCACGTGCCAACGCTGACACGCACGTCGGACTCATTGCTCGTGAGCGAGAAGTACCCGAGCCCGAAGGCTTGCAGACAATAGGTGAGCACACGTTCACGACGTCCTCGTCCTCGTCGTCAACCAGGCCAAAGCGCGGCCGGGCCGCCAAGCCAAACGGCTTGCCCACCGACTCGAAACCGTCGTACGTGACCATCGGCTCGCACGCGGTGTCCAAGGAACCGTTGGCCGCACCCTGGTTGCCACTGTTGTCACCGTCGTGACCGCCGGCCAGCTCGCTGTCTTGCTGCTGCTGACTCTGCTCGTCGTCGTCTTGGTCGACCTCGGGGCCGTCGTGTTTCTTGGTAGACGACGGTGCCGGCGGAGGGAGGGCGGTGCCGGCGACCGACTCTGCTAGAAGCTCGCGCGGGTTGCGGCCAAAGGGAACTTCGAGTTGGTTCATCGCTACAGTTCGTCGTGCGCGGTCGTGGGCAGATAGCAGAGTGTCGTGGGTGGGCGCATCGGGCGCAGTCGCGCGTGGCGCTCGCCCTTCCTCTCTATTTCCGGCCAGCTCTGAGCCGGCGGCAATGAGTCGAAAAATACCCGATCCGGACTGCTCAATGGACCGAAAAGATCGCTGGCGCGGCACGACACCGAGGGCGGGTTCCGCACGGCTTCGTGGGGCGTAGATACATGTCGCGACGGCGGCAGATCGACTCGTGGCTCGCGAGCTTCACAGAGCTGTAAGCAAACACGCGAGCGACAAACAGACCAAGATGAGCCCATCGGGCTGTTTCGTTTTGGTTCCCATCGGTCGATGGGCGTGGTCGCTCAGCGCAGCAGTGCGGCAAGGGGCTGCTAAGACCAGTTAGTGGCCGGCAACGGGCTGCTGAGTGACCTGCATCAGCTTTATTGCCTTCTTTCACCAGACATGCTGTGAAAAGCTCCTCGAAGGAGCTACATCGAGCAGCTTCGTCGGCGACATTACTGTGGTGGGGGCTTGGGCTGACGTTGCACGCCATGCTACCAAACGGTTACCACCAGCAGTCATCTGGCAATTCACGGCAAATGTCACGAATTCACGGCTTCCTGTTGCCCGCACCAGCAGTCTTTCCTCGTTGTCAACGCCAACCACGCTGCCAACTGACAGCAGCCTGCACAAAAGACTGGCCCTGATCCTCGCTGATTGGCTGGACATGTTGAAGTGGACGGCCCACTGTCGCCACCGAACGCGCTCAGAACGAGAGCAGTGGGCGCGACGAGAGCTCGATCCACCTTCGCAGACACTTCAGCGGTGCATCTTGAGAGCTCGACGACTCAGCTGCAACTTACAATTTGTTAGAGCGGCACCGCATAGACTCTATGCGGTCTATGATAGAGTGATTGCCATGTTTTGCAAGCACGACGGTCGCGCCGCTACCTTGGCGCCTTTGGGGTTATCTGCAGAGCCGATGCGCTGCTGGCTCTGTTAATCCGCAGTGTGCAGTGCATTCTGCACGGCGCGCACATACCTGGTTGCTCTGCGTTTCCACGATGGTGTGGCCATTAGTGCGGAAGTGGCAAATTCTCCTGATAACCTCCAGAAAGGCCCAAAGTGATCCACTCCGCGCTCCGGCGGAGCGCATTTGGCCATTTTAGCGAAGATCAAGGTC
This sequence comes from Phytophthora chlamydospora, assembly GCA_012295415.1. Classification (NCBI taxonomy): domain Eukaryota; phylum Oomycota; class Peronosporomycetes; order Peronosporales; family Peronosporaceae; genus Phytophthora; species Phytophthora chlamydospora. The sequence goes on along the minus strand of JAABLK010000826.1, from coordinate 204 downwards.
AAAAATGAGGATGTTCACATGGGAAAAGGGTACAAAAGATGTAGTCGAAAATGGGGATTTGAATGGAACACTACAAAACTAGACTATGAATTGCTGCTGCTTGGAACGTGAACCCGGCGCTTATTGACGAAGCGACTGGGACTGGGTTGTCGAGGACTTGCCGGAAGTAGTGGTTGAGGTGGTAGACTTCGAGTTGGGGCACGG
>JAABLK010000825.1:0-16078 GCA_012295415.1 Phytophthora chlamydospora | reverse complement strand
AGACCATCGGTGTTGCCGGCACGGGCAAGTTCGGTGTCGTCGCATCGCCGCCAAGATGCTAGCCTACAATGTGGTTTTGAACCCGGAGGCTCTGAGCTACGGCGTACGTGCCGAGATCCCGCTGCATTGCCATCTCTTCCCATCGATCAAGCACGTGGTGGGTGCCGGGAGCATTGCCAATACGAAGGAGAGCGTCCTTGTGAATGGCCTGCGTGGTTGGTATGGGACCGATGCGGTTTGGGAGCAGCAGATTCAGGTCCTTGTCCATCACACAAGGTCGACCAGCGACGAATGTTGCGGTGGTGCAACTTGATCAAAAATCGCAGAGGTGCAACTTAAGTGTTGTTGCGCGTCTTGTGTTGCAGGATGTCAATGGCCAAACTTTTCTGGTCCGCCTAACACAGTTTTTTTTTTTTTGAGGTATATTGTGTTACTGCTCCGTTTCCGTCGCGAACTCGAATAACCCTTCAAGGCTGCCCTCAGGCCTTGCCCTGGATACGCCACTACCACTTCCTTACTTTCAATCTAACTGTCCCCCACCTGATTCCTGCTGAGTTCCCAGTGCCCCATGTCCCCTTCCAGGCGCTGCATCAATCCTCGTCGCATATGAAGATGACGATCCTCTTCTTCTAAGGACGCCATGACGCTGCGCTTGTTGTCCATTGCTTGATTGGCCAACCAATCCGCCATCTTGTTGTGGGCTCTAAAATGATGCCGCCAACTCTGCACCCTGCAAATATCTGCTAAGCGACTTGTCATTGCATACCAGTGTCTCATCTTCTTGTCATTTGGCTCCGTTCTTGATTGTAAGAGCCGTAAGATCATCGCGCTATCTCCGACGACGTGGAAATTACTCCATCCCTTGTCCGCTGCGTGAGCAAGCAGACGATGAAGACCCACAAACTCTGCTACGTTGTTCGTCATTCGTGGACACCCCAATGCCGTGGAGGCTGCCCAGATTGGTCTTTTCTTTCCTTCACTTGCGCTGAGTTCAACGAAAACACTGCCGCTGCCTCCAGGACCCGGATTGCCCCGTGAGCCTCCGTCGAAGAATCCAACCAGAGCCTTCTCTGTATTTGCCTGCCATAGCGTGCTCGACACTTCCACTTGTGTCCATCGTTTGCATATCACCTCCGCTGTCCGAATTTGCGTTATGCTGTCCTTCGTCACGGGGTATTTGCTCAACCTTAGCCTTGCATACGCCTCCGCAATCCATTTCATGGCTCTTCCCACCGCTTCCTCCGTTGACTTCGCTTTCCGTCCGTCTGGGTGCAGTCTGTCTACATTTCTTCTCCATATCGCTGTGATCAAAACAGCTACACCCAGTTGCCACATTTCATCTGCGACTTTCCTCAAGTCGCTCCATGGTTCTATTCCTTCAGTCCGTCCCCACTGCACAATCCAGCCTGGCATTCGCGTGAGTCTGAAGCCAAGGATGTTGTGCATGATGTCTTGTCGTTTTTCGGCTCCCAATGGCCCCACATCCAAGGTCATCCCCCACCTCTGAGCCAAAGCTACCCAAAATTGCTGTGCCTCTGGGCAGGCCCATGCCAGATGAATTGCACCTCCAGAAACCGCATGTGCACAACAGGCCGCTCCACACTGATATCCGTCCTCATCGTTCCTCCATAACCGTAGCCGATTCAGCTTGAGTTTTACAATATTTTGCGTCATGTAGGGAGACACGCCCTCCATTCTGTGCACTTGCTTCCATGATAGCTTCGCCAAGGCGTTCGTTTCTGCTTGATGTGTGTATGCCATTTTGTCTAGAATCACCTTCCTTCCGGCTGCCGCTCTAATGTCTCTCGTCCTGTTGATTAATTTCTTGTATTGCTTTCTGGTTTGCCCCCATCGGCGCTTTCCTGCCCAGGTTGGTCTCATCTTGGTGAGCCATGCATGCGGTGCTACCACCGTGGATGGTGGCGGCGTACCTAAAAAGGTTGCAATCGCATGTTCTGGGCCTTCCGTCCCAGCGCTCCATGGTACAATTTGTGAACCTGCTCCCCATGTGTGCCGGATTTGCTTCGGTTCCGTCTGCGTTATCTCGAAAACGTGATGCGGGTCGTCAAGTGTGTGTGACACCGTCAGCAGTTCTTCTGACATGTGTTGGAGAAGTAGCTCCGGGAAATTCGCTAATACCGATAAGCACAAGTCCCGAAACACATGTGCTGCCTTGCTTTCCATGGGCAGGGAATGAGTGACGGGCAGAAAAGTTACCAGCCCTGGCTGAGTCGAACCGCAGACCAGTAGGTCTTCTACCCTGAGTCCTCTCACCGCATTCACCAACTCCTTACACTCTGTCCAAGCTTGTTCCTTGCCAGTGGCGGTTCCCAAAACTATCTGCGTTAGCAAGGTCGCTCTGATCCCATCAAGCCGACATTCACCATTGGTATCCTTCCGCACTCTTATTGCGTTATTTAGCAGTTGGTTCGCCTCCCCTTCGCATTGGATGACGAGACCCTTTGACGTCCACCTGGTGGTCACTCCGTTACTGTGCTTCAAGGCTGCTCTCAAGATCAGGATAGCTGAACTCGTCACCTCGACCGGATTTTGTTCGGATCCAAAGTGCCATTCAGCCCATGGTCTGCCTGTTGCCCATAGACTCGTCTTGGGTCCTTTCGCTGGTTCCACCCTGCTTGGTACCAAGGCCTTTGCCTCACCTATGTCTCGTGTTTGCAAGATTGCTCCTATCACTTGCTTTTGCTCATCGTAAGTTAGCCCCCAATCTCCCACCACCGCGGCGCTCATCGCGATGAGCTCAGTCCGGAAGTTGGGGATGCCAATGCCTCCCTGTCCGGTGTTCTGCTCAGCCAAGTCCATCTGCACCCATCCGGCCGTTGCTCTTTCCGGAGCCGCGAAGAACGACTTCCATACGAAGTTACGGATACAGGAGTCCGCCTTTTTTATGAGCTCATGTGTCGGCCATGCGTGTCGTGCGATGTACAGTAGCTTTGGTATGATGATGGCCGATGCTAGCAGTGCACGTTGCTGTGCTGTGTTGGTTTTGTCCTCTGCTAATACCAACCGCACTCTCAAGGCCTCGAAAGCTTTGCTCCACGCCTCGTCCACTGTGTTCTTAGTGCCTGCTATATGTCCGAGATAGCGTATGCTCTTCGTTAGAAGAACCTTGTCTTCCCTGTGTCTGTCTTCCAGCAGTCCCTCCCCGCTCTTGTCGCTGAGGTTGATTGCCGCTGATTTTTTTAAATTGAGCTTTAACCCCGATACCATAGAGAAACTATGAACCGCCCGGAGTGCCGCCGCCTGCATGCTCCTACGCGCTATATAGATTGCAGTATCATCGGCATATCCGGCTACTCTCAAGGGTGGACAGTCTGTCTGGGAAGTCAGCGGTATGCCTTCCAGCTCCTTATCTTCCTCGATAACATCATACAGCAAATCCACCGCGAGTATGAACAGCAGAGGAGCTAAAGGACATCCTTGTCGGATGCCGCTGGTAACTCCGAGTTTCTCTGACGTGTGGCCATTCGCCAGGAACTGCACTGTGGTGTCGGTGTGTATTGACTTGACGATCTCGCAGAATTTGGGAGGAAAGCCCTTGGCCCGTAGCACTTGCAATAGGAAAGTTCGATCTAGCGAGTCGTATGCCTTGGCAAAGTCCAACATTAAGATTTGGGCCTGCGAGAGCACTCCTCCTTCCCTACATCTATCTTTCGCCGCTTCAAAGAGGTCGATAACCTCATGGATGGTTCTCCCGGGGACGAATCCACATTGCCTGTGGCTTACGAGACTTGCGATGTGCCTCCGCACTCTCCACGTGATAATTCGCGTAAATATTTTGTAATCTGTATTCAGCAAGGCGATCGGCCGGTAGTTGAGTGGGTTGGCCTGGTCCCCCCCCTTACTGATGCTGTGAATATATGCTTCGAGAAAGCTACCAGGGACGTTACCTCCCTCCAGGCAGTCATTGAATAATCTCGTCAGGATTGGCACTAGCAATGCAGCATGGTCTAGGTACCAGTCGTTGCTGAAATCGTCGGGACCACACGCTTTACCTCTCTCACAGCGGGCAATCGCCGCTTCAACTTCAGCTTCAGTGATTTCCTCGTCAATGTCACTGAGATCCACTTTTTTCCACCGGTTCCGATATCTGCTTATGAAATCTGCTGTGGACACCCTGTCCTCGGCTTTCCCATTGAATATATCTGTCCAGCTGTCCTTGAGTATGTTGGCCTTGTCATGTATCCCTCGGAGCGACTTCGCTGCGCATTGACTCAGAGTGGGTATGGTGCTATCTCCAAATTTCGTACACACCCGCCGGAAAAAAGCTTTCGTGGTCGCTCTGGACCCCCAGGCACTTTTCGAGATCACCGCTCTCCGTTTGAGTATCCTTCTATTCTCCTGCAGTTTGTGAAGCGCTTCCAGTAGATCGGATCTCGCTGTATGCGCCGTCTCAACCTGCTCCGAACATCGCGCCAGCTTCGCTTTAAGGCGTCTAATGCGCTGCCGAAAGCCTCGATTGAGTCGACCTCGTGCTTTCACTTTCAGCTGACACATCTGCGTTTTGAGTTCTGCTTTGGAGGAATCCCAGACTTGACCCGAGCTGTTCGCTGGAGAGTCCTTTAGCGTCTCCCATGTTGCCCTCAGTCGCTGAGTTATCAAGCTGGAAGTCGCCGCTTGAACGAAAGCCGGCGCTGGATACAGTTTGGGCCGCTTTTTAACCCGGATAATCCCCGTCGAGGCATGCAGTTCCAGCAAAATGGCTCTATGATCTGTTCTGCAGAGTGCGTCCTCGGTTTCCAATCCCCGCACTAACGTTCTGAGGTGAGCCCCGATGTAAAACCGATCAAGACGCGAAGAACCGGTTCTCCCATTTGCCGAGGCGTGAAAGTGGGTGTGATGCTGACTCACATACTCCCTGAACCGCTGCTCTCCATTTGTGGCTGGAACGTTGTCCCATCCAGCGTCATACAAGCCACACCGAGCGATGAAGGCCTTAAGCTCCGTGGTTCCTAGCTCCACGTGCCCCTTGCCACCGACCCGATCCGTCGATGGGTCCAATACGCAGTTAAAATCTCCACCAAGTACGATGTCGACCCCTACTGGAAAGACTATAGTGTTGAGATGCCTGAAGAACTTGACCCGAACCGCTCCGACGACCGGCGCATACACATTAATGAAGAGCAGTGTTTTCCCTGCGAGTTCCCCTTTGACCATAATTAGGTGTTCCGACCAGGCATCCTGCTTCCACGGTGACATGTTTGCAATTTTGCCATACGGATTGAGTAGAATGGCTACTCCCGCCCTTCGCCCTTCTCCAGAAGCCCATAATGAGTATTTCCCTGCCGTGTTGTGCTTGAAGCCCCACATGGCGGCGTGATGGCCCGCTGCGGCCTCATGTTCGTCTGGATGCAGATGAGTTTCTTGCAGAAATACCATGTCCCTGTTCCCCCGCCGATGCTGTTCTTTCAGTCCTTGCAGTTTCGTGTTCAGTGAGTGTAGATCTGTTGCCAATCCCCTCACATTCAGCGAGTTGATCCCCACTGTGCGATCCTGGTGATGTTTAAGTCCTTGTATATGTTGTTCCTTTCTCTGTCTGTTTCGACGTTCGGTGCCGATGCGCCGCCCGTAGCTCCTAAACGCCTCCTTCGTCGCCCGTAAATAATCCTCCTTCTGTTGGACGGCAAAATGGCCTCTCAAAGTCAATTGATTGGAATCTTGTCGTCTCTTCTTTTGCTCTCCTGATCTGGCCCGGCCCGCTGCGGCGTTGTCTGCGACCGTGGCCCCCACCCTAATTGCTCGAGTGCTCCGACAGCAATCCGCCGATGGTCGAGCTGTCCGCCTCGTGAGGGCTTCCTTCTTCCGTCCGAATTACATCCGAGTCTTCTGCAGTTGTGTTCTTCGCTTGCGGCATGGAGCCAGCCTGTGCGCCGCCACTCGTGAACTCCCTGACGTTCCTTCCCCTTTCGCAGTCGACATCTTCCTCAGCTCCTTGGTCTCTTCCTGCCACTATGCCGTCTGGGCCGTCACCGCTCTGTCGCCCGCTATCAGTTGCATTGAAGCGAGAGCGTTTGTAGTTGGCCGCTTTCCTAATTGCTGTGAGAGCTGAGGCTGCAGCCTTCGCGGTCTTGTCGTCGTCGTAAGCAATGACATCTAACATCTTCCACCCGTGTTTCTCTAGAATTGAGTTTCTCCGCTCGGCTAACGTGACGAGGTTGTCCGAATAATGTCGGTGCTCCTCGTTGTCGTATATTATTGCCTGGAAGTGATTACCAGAGATTTTCCAGCGTAGAACGAGCACTGGCGGGCGAATTCCTTCTTCGAGCAGGTCTGCCAAAAGCGCCATTGCCTGCACCGTGGGGATTGGGCAGACCGTCCCCGTTTCGACCACTTCCTCAGGGGAGAGACGAACTTCATGATATCCATAGGCCTGCATCCTCGTCGTGCCATTCTCCTGCACATCGAGCACATAGACCGTTTCTCTGGCGTGCATGGCCATAGCCTTGAGGTGTGCTGGTCTGACCCAGAAGTGCATGGGCACAGTGCCTTTGACCGATTTGTTTCGTTGTGCCGCATAGTGATTGACTAAGGCACATAATTGCTCTTGGTGTGTGCCATGAGCATCCAGTTGGCCTCCACAAGCGCCGAGTTCCACTTGGAGTTCCGCCGGGTGAAATCTCATTTCATCCTCCAGATTCGCCATCATTGCATTGAGGATCTGTTTCTTGAGCATATTGGCCCGCATTACCACCCCAGACGCTGGAGGAATCAACCCTTCCGTCACGTTATATAGCGACGCGTAGAAGGCCAACCAGCCACAATGGCCGTTAGCCGCTACATCAGTGACCGTCCCTCTGAGCACCTTTAACCAATCTTCCAAAGGAGCCCCATTGTCTGTGGACGGCTTGATTGCAATGATAGAACATCCCGTTGAATCAGATGGAGAAGAAGCCGCATCCGGTTGGAGAACGGGTGTGCCGTCATGAGCATGAGTGACCTCCTGGGTTGGTTCCTTGGCGTTGGCGTCCGTATCCACTTCCGGGTTTTTGTTGGGACTATTTGGACGACCTTCCGCAATGCTGTCTGTCCGCCCTGTGACCGCCACCATGAACTGATGCATAAATTGTTGCATGGCCACTTTGCCTCCTTCCGGAGCGACAGACAGGACCCTGCGTTTCGGCGATAGCGATCTGGCCTTCTCCTGATTTTCTGCTTTGATCTGACCTTGATCAGCGTACTCATCATAGTCCAGTTCGCGTTTATTAGCTCGAGAAGATCCCGTTTTCTTGTGGGGGACACAGAGGCTGAGAATGCCGTCTTGCCCCTTGCCCCGTGTCCGCTGTCCGCTGCCGCCACATCTGATTGTAGCACACTGACCGAGGTGAGTCTACTGGCCCTCTCGAGTTGAATCTGTATCTCTTTGCTGCGCTGCCTGAAGTCCTCCTGTTGTTTTTTTCCTTGCCTTGGAGGTAGTGCGTGCCCGTGTAGTTGGTGACCTTCCCCGTGCAGTCGAATTCTGAGCAAGACGCTGCTGCCGCTGCTGAGCACGCGTGGCCCGAACCGCCGCTTCATAAGATCCCACTGGTGCTTGCTTCCGCTCCGCATCCTGCATGTCCTCATCGACTTTGTCCTCCACCTTCCGTTCCTGGCCATCTGTGCTTTCCTCCTGTGTCTCCGCATCCATTTCCATGCCGTTGTCCCATGGATCATTATCCTTAGCTTGTCCCTCAAGTGTATCGCGTTGGCGAGCATCCTGAGTGACCTCTGGTCTGTTGCTTCGTGACAGAGACTGCCCCCACGCACTCGGAAGCGAGAGGGTCTGGACGACGCTATTTCGTCCGCCTGTTGTGGTATGACTGTGACGAGCTGCGTTTTTGGGCGATTTAATCTTCGTCCTCGTTGTCGCGTCTACAGCCTTCGTTCCTTCCTTCCGCAAGAGGGCCTCTAGTTGCTCCATGGTCCTCGGATGTTCCCCTGCAGTGTATTCCCTTGAACTTTTCCCAAGTGACGACGGCAGTCTCCCATCAAGAAGCTTGGTGTGCTTCTTCTGTTCCGCATCCACATTTGCATCGAGTGTTTTACAATATTTGAAAGGATGTCCTGGATCGTGACACCGCTTACACGGCCAGTTGACGTGAACGGCATTCTGGTGGATCGTTACTTCCGAATTCTCAACCACCAGACGAGTTATGCCGCGAAGAGAGACCGGGCAGGCTGTTGCTTGGATTCGGACTTTCCATTGCTGCTCCTTGACTCCAGACTCGACCGATGAAGCGTGAGCCATTGCCTGAACTTGGAGGCCCATCATGTTGGTGAGCACCCAGTACATATCTCTCGATGTCAAACTCCCTTTGTGGACTTCGACTTCGAAAGAGTAAAAGTCTAGCATCACCAGCTCATTTGTGGTTCGGGCTCGTTCCAGGATTTGCTCGTAGTCTATCAGCTTTAGCAAGCGACCAGCCAAAGGCATCTGCCAACCGATCCACCGGGCGGCTGTCTGTCGTCCTTTGAACATCACTTTGACTACTCGGGTCTCCATGTCGATAGTTATCCGAGAGAGATCCCGCTTAAAGTCGTGCAAGTCGCGCTTCTGTTGCGTTGCTGCTTCTGCTCCGACATATATTTGAGCCAAAATAGCCCCTTTGACCATGTTGTCGAAGAATCGCTGTCCTGGTTCGAGATGCGCGTATACAGGATATTCGAGCGCCATGAACAGATCTTCGAAGCACGCTAATTCCCCTGGGTCCATGGACTGAGTGAGGAAGGAAGGAACCTCCGGCACCTCAATCTCGTGGTTTAGAATCATCACAATCGCCTGGACTTCATCCGCTGTTCGCTCTCGTAGAAGGAGCGTTGGTTGGAACTGTTTCAGGCACAGTGTTCTCAGCCGAGTCTGCTCCAAGCTGTCTGACGGAGCAGTGGCACTCGCCTCTCTGTTCTCCACTACCTCCAGATAGGAGGCTTGCTTGCCTCTCTTAGAGTCGTCCCTGCTGCTGGAAGACTTGCTGTCCTCCTCCTCTCGTTTGAATTGGAAGAACTGGAGTCGATCTTCGAGTTCCCGCTGGGGTTCCTTGTCGCGGAGCACCCAGTCCCGCAAGAGTTTGACCAGCCGATCTTGGTGTTCTGAGGTGTTAAGGTCCCAGAAACTCCGAATCCCCTCGTACTTGACTTGTCTTCCAACTGGGGCGTCGTCCGTCCACGTCGTTCTCAATTCGGTCTCACTAAGTAGTCCTCTCTCATGGACGGTAATGGCACGGACGTAAGCCTTGAATCGTCTGTCCGCAGCCATATCATGAAGGCGAAGAACCGTTTGCTGCACATATGTCGCTGATGCCCCATTGCTGAGATAGGACTTCAACTGCTGAAATACCACTCTGCCATCTCCTTGGTCCGTTGCTCTGCGTGTTGAACCCGCTCCGTCCCTCGCACTGGAAGGGTTTTGCTCTGCCTTCCTTGCCCTTGCCGGAGATGCCGACTTCTTCGATCCTTGGTTTGGACTGGGCTGCTGTCGTTGCTGCTGACCCGAAATCCCCGCCTGACCGGTTCCTCTTCCCCGTTTAGTCTGCGATCCTGCCGTCTTCCAGCCTTCCATGTCAACACTGTTCCCGACCGGGTTAACTCCTCCATTCGCACCGCAGTCATCTGCCAGGCGCACGTTCGTCCTCTCCATATCGGCCGCTATCGCCTCCGTCGCCCTCGTGCTCCCAGCGATCCGGCGTCTGTTCACGATTATACTTGAAGTGAGTATGCCAACGGTGTAACGCCTTTCAAACGCCCCTCGGTGGGTAGATCTGCCGTCGCTGTCTTGAGTCCGGAGAGTCTTGAGCAGGCGACGGTTAGATTGAAAGTGGCCTACGCCTTACACAGTTCTTCGAACTGCGAATTTTCTCTTTTTTGTATTTGGGGACCAGGCCCATAGGACCAAAAACGGATACGAGGGCTACGCGAAGACTGAGATAGAATTTTTTTTGACTAAGAGTCTCAGACGGGTATCCCGGCCATTGAGGGCATCTGCTGCCCCCACGCTTTACTAATAGAGAAGCTAACATGGTTCATATCATGATGTCACGACCAGGGCTCCCGAAAATAGCATTGGTGTGGCAATTATTGCAATATTATTACAGCAATTATCTATTTTTGTAAAATCCGATTCTATATCAATAATTTACCGGTCTACCAGTACCCATACGAGTAATCTATTGCAGCCAACAACCCTGGCAGCTCAGCAGGAGATGGTTGGTGCGGAAGTCTTCAAAGCATGCTGTGGAGATTGCATCTCACTTTTCAATTCATCTCAACACTCCAACCACTTCAGCCCAATGGTTTTCGTCTCCCGCCCTCGCGTCACTGCCACTCCCGCCTTCACCAATCGGCAGGTTGCCGACTTCTACTTCCGGCCGTGCCGCGACAAGTACGACAAGGTGATACTCGCGTACTACCGTTGTCGCTGCGGCTCGGTCCGGAAGCGTGTTGCCGGTACTGGCTTCACCAACCTGATGCAGCATGTTCGTCGCGAGCATCCAGATTTAGAGGAGGAGCTACTCGCTGCCACGCCTGGCGAGACGGGGTCGGTTGTACACTACGTCCGCCACACACCTCAGAACGTGTTTGGCTGGCTGGAGTGGATCGTCCACTGCAACTTACCACTTTCTTTTTGCGAAAGCAAGTTGGCTCGACGGTACGATAATGCTACTCTAATCAGTTTACATGACTGACTGACTAATATCCTCTGATTAAAATGCCCATTAGGTACACAAACTTGAAGCCAATCTGTGTAGAGACGCTCACGCGCAACACGGAGGGTGTGACGTGCGCGGTCGAGCGTTCAATCGCAGAAGAAATGCCTGAACGCTTCGGGCTGATCCTGGACGGCTGGCCTCATGCCTCTGAGCATTATCTTGCCGTTTTCGCATGGTACGAGGTTGAAGATGCAGTGAAGAGTCCTCTGCTCTGCATGGCCCCACCCGTCAATGACGAGGATGATGATCACTCTGCGGATACCCACCGAGCCTTTCTGGGGACCATGCTCCTACGTGACTTTGGCAAGCGCCTGGAGCAGTGTCTCTTCTTGGTGGGAGACAACGGCTCCGTGAATCGTCGCCTAGCGACGGTTATGGGCGTTCCGCTTGTCGGATGCGCCAGTCATAGGCTTAATTGGGCCGTCAACGAAAGGCTCGGCGAGTGTGCTGACGATATCGACCTTGTTCAAGCCCTCATGCTCAAGCTTCGAACGCTGAATCACTCAGCAAAACTTCGGTAAGCATCTGGCCATTTTTGTATTTATTTAACACATGCTGACGCTAATAATGTATTTAAGCAAATCTTTGTGGTCATAGTTTTAAAACGGACCTCCGACCAATCGTCCGCCAGCACACGAGATGGGGATCCACTTTCGCGATGCTGAACCGATACTTCGAGCTCCTGCCATTTATAGACGCCGACGACGACGATCTCGCGGATTCGCTGCCGGCACCAGTAGCCAAGCGACGGCTGCGTGGGCTCCTTGGCGAGCTAAAGAACGTGGAGTCGGTCTCGAAGGCGCTACAAGGAGATCATGTTACCCTCCTTGACGCTCGCGTGTGGTTCGACAGTCTCATCGCAGCAAGGGCATCATATACGCGCTATCTGGGTGAGTTGGAGCTAAAGCAATTTGGCTGGGATGAATTTTAACGTATTATGTTCTGTATTGGAATGCTAGCACCACGAGCTGCAAGTGTCCAGAGCCCTCACTTTGAGGCCGCGTGTGTGCAAGTGCTCAAGGGCCAGACGGAACGCTTGACTATCGCTGAGAAGGCCTCGCTGGCGCCTTTCTTGGCGCCTTCACCCAGCGACGACGCCTCGGACGACGAAGAACAAGAGGAGCCAGCGTCATTTGTTGAGCGAATCCAGAAGCGTCGTCGCCTGGAGAAGCGTCATGCTGTGTACGCAATTTTGTCGACAATACCGCCTACGTCAAACGTTGTCGAGCGATTTTTCAGTATCGCTCGAACGACGTTCGGCCTGCAGCGTCACTCGCTTCAGCCGTACTCGCTGGAGGTGTTGCTGTTCTTGCGCCAGAACAACTCGTACTGGGACTCACGCACTGTCGACAGCATCGAGTAAGTACTTGCGATACAAGTCAATTGCATCAATAATATATTCGTTTGACTTTCACATTGCAATAATCTATTGAGCGTTCATCCGAGTCTGTATCAATAATCTATTCTGCGTCGTGCTTGCCAATAGATAGCAATGCAATAAACGGGAGCCCTGGTCACGACCCATAGATGCATGAAACTCGATTTTTTTCCAGTGGGAAGGTGACCACGTGTGTCGGCACCGACACACACCGGTGTGTACCGGACCACGAAATTAATCCTGTTTGGGCTATAAAACCAATTTTTTTTTCAGATTGTTTGAACCAGGAACGAAAGTTGCTATCACAGAATAAAACCTAAACTGGTTCAAACAATCTGAAAAAAAATGGTTTGTATATTTTTCGGGAGAAAGGTTTGTGATATAGGATACTTGTCTCGGTATCAGATGCGTGACTGGACCATGAATGAAAATTTGATCAAGTAGTTATAAGACTTCTCACAGTGCTAGCTATGAAGAGATGATGAAAGCAGGACTATGGCTGTGGCTGCGGGATCCACAGTCGGCGTTTATATTCAGCGTCGTAGGAACAGGGTCCCATACCGTGCAGGTTCGGACAGCAGCGAGATGGTAGGCGAGATGGTGCTTCCGTTTTAAATCCTGACAGTGCTTTGGTAACTCGCTGATCTTCATGTGTGGTGCTTACAATGTAATTAAATGCCTTGCTCACAGATGCCAGGCTCCAGCCACCTCTGTCGAGGATCCACTGCGTGCTAATGGTGCTATCTCCGTTGGCATTTTGAGCTACACCGTGTCGAAAAGAATGGCAAGATAGTCCTTTGGTGAGAGTCGCGTCTTGTGCGTCGCTGATTTTGGTCCTCTTCTGAATAACGCGAATGAAGTAGGCATGAATGCCTGGCATACTAACTGTTCTTGGCGCTGAACTATCGCAGGTGCTTGCCGCAATATCACCGTGAGGACGCTGTAGACGTCCATCAAGAAGGTCCTGGAGTGGAATCGCTGCCGCGTCCACTTCATGGACTTCTTGAGCATCGCGGGAGAGGTGATCCAGCAAAACGTCGCTTGGCGACGATTGCATTACAGTAGCTACTGCCAACGCGTGTACAGGACAAGTAGCAAAGCTGTCAAGTTCATGAACCAGCGAAGCCCATTGATATGCAGCAGATTTTAATCGCGTGAAGTCGATGTAATGGCAGTCACCTACAGTATACAACGTGATTAACAACACTTAGTTTTTTCAGAATTTTAAGATTGGTGCATTGTACTTGCCAGGATAGACCGCAACCTGGCACTTAAGCAGACACAAAGTGTCAGACAAGCGTCCCGGCAGATACCACAGCAAATTTATTAGTGCAGCATCCATGTAGTCCTCGGAGACCGCAGCATTCTTGCTGCGGGGCTGCTGAAGCTTTAGCGTCAGAGGAAGACACAGACTCGGAGAGTCTCTAGTGTATTTGATACCTTGCAAACTCTATACGAGAGGTTGCACGAGTACCTTAATTAAGGATAATTAAGGACTCCAGAGGAGCTGTATACTTTATCCAAAGGCAATGAACTCTAGGCTTCAAAATGTGAACTGAATGTATTGTTGTTTATCGCGGCAGAGCCGCCTGTTGTCTGAATGTATAGGACTCACTATCTACCATAGTAGAGCCTAGCCTAATGCATATCCATTGGCTGTGAGCCACCCATTGTTATCTGGTGTGCCATACGTAACATATGTGTGGAACCCAACTTATGTGTGGCACCTAACATGTGTGCACCACACTATTTGATGTAGCCTCGTAACACCCCTCCCCCACCAAAACGCCGTATACGGAGGGTCGTATCCGGACGATGAAAACACTGAACGCCACAAATCAGCCGAGGCTGCGGCGGAGAGGCAAGCGCGGACTGCGCGGCGCCCCTAGCGTGCTACACGCATCGGCAGGCACTGCCACCGCTCGCCAACAGGGGCCTCATACTTACCAAGCAGGTGGGGCCACTCATGTCCCGCCGAGGGCGCCGTGAGAGCTTGTCGGAGCCAGCTCGTGCAGTCCCAGACTGTATTGCGTGTGTGGAACCGCCTCTCCTGCGTGCTATACGCCGTTTTCAACGCCGACAAGGTACCATTACCTGACACAGAGGCTTAATAAGCTGAAGGGGTCTTGTTCCTGCGCTCCGCGCTCTGGAACGCCGCGTAGCGGCTATTGGTTTGAAGTTGGGCCCGGCAGGGCAAGGCGGCATGCCGCCCGACACTCCAGCTGACACCACCGTCGTTGCCGCATACAGCCACGCTGCCGCAGGCCTTGCACATCGCGTGCAGTAATCAAACACACTCGTGGTCCCAGATCGCTGAACTGGTAGGGTTGTCAAACCCATAACCATAGACGCCGTGCGTCATAGGTGTTGGCTCTGGGAGCCGGGTGTGGTGTGGCTTCCGCGTAGGCGGACACGGCCACAGCGCTTTACTAAGCATAAACATTGCGCTCGCTCTTCTGCATGGGCAGCTAAGGCACTAGGTGCTTGCTGCCTCAGCAGTCCTAAGTCAGGACTTGAGCTCGGTCACTGACCCATGAGCGCCCCCATCTAATGGGAAGCGCGGTTTGACCGCTCACGCGGCTGAAGGCACTGCCTTGGCCGATGATCAAGATGGTCAAAAGCGTCGACGACGTCAGGGCAGTCTCGCCGCAGGGGTACCTCGAACTCCCATGAGTTCTCGGAGTGAGGATACCTCCTCCACTTCACCAGATACTGGTACTGCTCGTTGTAGCGGCGTCGGGCTAGCAGCCGTTTCACGTGGTAGTGGAGATCCCCATGCTCATTGAGCAGCGCAGCGGGTGGCCGGGCCTGAGCCTGGCCACTCTCCGAGGGTGTCGAGCTCTCCCCGGCAGGAGCCTGCGTTGCCTCGGGCACTGCCAAATCTTGACGCTGTTGAACGCTAGGTGCCAGCTCGTCTGAACTCACATGACTTGGGTCGTTGTACGGCTTGAGCAAGCCCACATAGAACACAGGGTTTGTACGCATTTTCTTCGGAAGGTTGAGCGTGTACGCTAGGCCCTTCTTGGCCACGACCGTGAACGGTCCGACGAAGCGTGGGCGCAACTTGGTCTTAAAGACCGCGGACACTGCATGTGTAGGAAGGTTCTTTGCGTTTAAGAGAACCAGGTCACCGACCTCATAACTTTTAACATTGCCTCTGCCTTTAGCATCAGCTTGTTCTTTCTGTTTGTCTTGGCTCTCAGCCATAGCGTCACGCACGTGTCGAAGGACACTCAGACGCGTCGACAAGAACTCGTCGACCTGTTTACGAACAGTGGGCTGACATCAGCAAGCCGATCGGCGATCTCTCCCCCACTAAGCCCAGAACCACGCAGTGGTAGCGTCAGCGGGACACGCGGGTGAGTGAGGCCGTTCACGTAGAACGGAGTGTAGCCTGTGGAGGCATGCACACCGTTGTTCAACGCAAACTCGACCAGTGGAAGCATAGTGCTCCAACGCTTCGGCATTTCAGCACAAATGCTACGGAGGATGTCCTCCACAACGCGGTTCACGCGTTCAGTTTGACCATCGGTCTGCGGATGATCCGCTGTGGACATGTCCAACTTGGTGCCGAGCACCTTAAAGACAGCGTCCCAAAACTTCCCAGTGAAGCGGGATTCTAGATCCGAGACAATCGATACGGGCAGCCCGTGTTGGCGGAAGACCCGATCGATAAACAGCTTTTTTCTGTACCTTCACCGTCCACGGTATCCGGCACAGCCGCTAGATGAGCCATCTTGCTCAGCCGTCCAACAAAGACCACAATGCCCGTGTTACTGTGACGGGAGTCACACGCACCTTAGCTTTGAGGAAGTGTTAACGCGCTAACCACAACAGACGCCTGGCGTCTCTGTTGTCCTTGTTCGAGGCCTTGCCTTCTTAGTCGTTTCCTGGGTACCGAGTACCAAACGACTTGCGAACTTCTTGGTTAGAGTTAAACTGACTGTATTGATTTCACTTGTAAGGTTCTAACTACTGTGAACTATCTGCATACTGAACCCCT
>JAABLK010000824.1:0-16093 GCA_012295415.1 Phytophthora chlamydospora | reverse complement strand
GGGGCCACTGGCGCCTTGGGCGGTGCGCTGAAGGCGCGTCGGCTCTGGCCGGCGGCGCGTACGGCCGCGCGAGTCCGAGACACCTGGCGCAGCATGTTCACGGAGCTAGTGGATCTGTCCTCTTCACGTTGGGCTCAACGAGCGGCTGCGAGGGGAGCAAAACACGGCTTAGTGAAACCAAGCGCATGAGGCATAGTGAAATCAAGTATAACTGTACTGGACACAATTTGATATATCCTACAGACACTGTAACTTTACATTTGTATTTGCAACAATAGTTTTATTGTCTACAAACCATTAACAATTATTGTGGCGGCAGATGGCGGCGCTGCAGATTGGCAAGGGCACGCTCCAGCGTGTGGCAGCGGAGCGCAATGTGCGGTCGGTCCTGTTCCACGTGAGCCCTGCGACGGCAAAGGAGGCGTTCGGGCTGCAGCCGGGCGTGGAAAAGGTAGGTGGAATGGTGGTCAATTGGGAGAGCAACAGCCAACTGACACAGATAATTGTTGATACGCTCGGGTTTGGTGCAGGCGGTGCGAGCGCTCAAGGCGTACGCGCTTGACGTTTACATAGGGAGAGACCGCAGGATTTGATGTTGAACGGGTGCTACGCATTTGGTGCAGACACGGTTACCGGCTGGGATTCATTGGAGACGCAGGCGATTCCAGTGTGCTGAGCGATTTCCACGTCGTTCACGGAGACAGGAAGGTCGGTTCAATTGCTGGTGGTTGTTGATGTGCGCTGGAGCTCACTTTCAGGGCGATGCGTGTTGTGGGTAGAATGGTGCGTCGATTTACGAGGCTGCTTCGAAGGAACTAAAGGTTCCGCTCGAGAGGACTTTGCTCATCACGGAGGCGACGCCGGTGGACGACGCGGGCAGGAACGCGATTGCAGTAGCTCTTCCATCGCAGTCCGATCGTGCGGACTCGCAGCCACTTTTGGCTCAGTTCGCGAATGGTGGGGCCGGAGGATGTTGTGTTGATATGCGTATTCGCCATTATTCACTCATCATCGTTGCTAAAGATTTGCTGAACTTCGATAAGTGCCTGGACCCGGCAGGCCGTTGCTTCGGCCCGTTCCGCGTGCTGTTCTCCCAAGTCTTCTACGAGTCTGCGCTCTCATTTGCGCTGGTGAATCTCAAGCCTATCGTGCCAGGTGTGTGCCCCCTCGCTCCAAAGGTTTGATTTGACTCATCGTTGCTGACCTAGTTTGTTGCACGAAAATGCTACAGGCCACGTGCTGGTTGTGCCGAAGCGCCCAGTTGCTCGATTTGAGATGCTTGACGTGGACGAAGTGAGCGATCTGTGGACCACCGCCCAAGTACGGATTCTCATTGGAGATGACATTCCATGTACGCTAGCAGAATGCACTAACGATGTTCGATTTGCAACAACAGCTCGTGGGCAAGCAAGTAGAGCGTCATTACGGCGCGTCTTCTCTCACGTTTGCGATTCAGGTGCGGCTTGCTTACCGCCTCCAACCTCACGAGCCCTTGCTAACATAGCCATAACCATGCCGACAGGATGGCAAGGAGGCCGGCCAGACCGTCAAGCACGTTCACATTCACGTCATCCCGCGCGTGGCTCAGGACTTTGAGTGCAACGACGACATTTACACGGAGGTATGTACGTGCTCGCCCAAAACTGCATTTGAGCAGACCTCTTTCTCTAACCTGCGCTTACTCGCAGATCGAAAACCACGAGCGAAGCCTGTTCGTAGACAATGAGACGCGCACAGCACGCTCGGAGACCGACATGGCTGCCGAGGCCGCACTGCTGCGTCCGCTGTTCTCGTAGGGGACCGTTAGAGGCAAATGCCCATCAAAAATCAAATTGAAGTGGTATGGACCAATCACAATCCCCATTTTGTCCATCACCTCGAAGGGGGAACCCCAGACTTCGAATCCGAGTGAAACACACACTCTCCCTCCAGCCTGCACTCACGAGCCCGCTCTCATGACGGTCACCGCGCCCGACGAGGCGTGGGGCGTGGCCTGCAAGCGCTGCGACGGGCTGCTGGCACGCCACACGCAGCTAGCTTTTGTGCTGGAGAACGCCACGGCTGTGCACCTGACGCTGGACAAGACGCTGCTGCACGACGAGCAGCTTCAAGCCCCGCCCCAGGACGACAGCGCCAGCTGGCGCGTGTACAGCCTCCAGGGCGTGCTCCCCGAGCTTGAATTCACCAAGATCCGCACTACGAACGCCTTCAAGCGCCAGCGACTGCCCTACGAGCTCTGCTGCGTGCACTGCAGCGCCAAGGTGGCGTCCGAGGGCTATCTGGACGAACTGGACGACTCGGTGCTGCTGCTGGACTCCAAGGCATGTGCATGTGTGCTGGACAGACAGTCGCCTTATGGGATGGCCGGGGGGCCCAAGGCCAGGAAGTGGGGGGTTATCTTGAGGCAGTTGCAGGAGCTGAGGCTGCCGCTGAAGATCCAGAAGGTCCAGGAGCTGATTAGCGGCCCGGAGAAGGAGGAGGAAGAGATGAGGGATGTGCTGTCTGTGGTGCACCCGACGGAGGAGTCGATCCGAAGTCACTTCAGTCCCATGTGCAAGATGTCGCAGTTGAGAAGATACCAGGTGGAGTTGACGCTCTCGGCGCTGCTGGAGAACACCATCGTGTACTTGCCTACTGGGTGCGGCAAGACGCTTGTGGCAATCAAGGTGATGGAAGAGATGAAGCACCTCAACCCGGACAAGTTGGTGGTGTTCTTCGTGCCCACGGGCCCGCTGGTGTCGCAGCAAGCGTCGTACATTCGACGCGAGTCGGACTTCCGCGTGAAGGGGTTTTCGGGGCAGCATGGACGAACGACGGCGGCGAATGCTCCTGCGATTACGACTGAAGGCGATTTTGACGCGGTGGTGGTGACGCCGCAGTATTTCCTGAACTTGCTGTTCAATGGTCGCACGAGAATCACGGACTACAGCACGATGGTGTTCGATGAGGCGCATCACGCCACTGGAAGTCACCCTTACTGTGAGCTGTTAAAATTGCTGTCAACAGTCGGTTTTCACGTGCGACCGCATATTCTTGCACTGACCGCCTCTCCGTTTGGCGAGGCGGTGCGGGAAGTATCCGGCCAGGCTGCATTGAGCAAGCTTGGTGAGGTGTTTAATGCCGTAGTAAACGCCCCAACAATTGCTGCCGAAGATTTGGAGGCAAGCTTCATCCCGAAGGAGGCACAATGGGTCACTGTGGAGGAAAGCGCTTCCGAGCGCAAGCTGCGAGAGGGTATCAAACGATACATCCAGTCATTCTATGAAAAACTCTCCACGTTGATGAACGGCCAGGTCATGCCATTCGAGTCAAACTACGACACGAACGATATGGAGCTGTCCCAGTTCCTGGCAAAGCTGCGCATATTACGAATCGAAGCAGAGAAGATGGCTAGAGGAAACAATGGCAACCAGGAGACGACTGGAGTCGAGAAGAGTTCTCGCTCGTTGACCGATTTGGAGTTGATTCTTGAGCATCTACGGAAAGTAGCATCAAGTTTCTACAACTTGAGTATCCATGGTGCTTCAACCGTGGCGGAATCGTTGCGCCGCATTTTTGAAGAGCTGGAAGTCTCAACTTCCAAGAAAGGGAAACGCACGTTTGCGCTTGTTGGGCCAGCTTATCGCCATATTATGAACGTGGCGCTGCTTTCTTTTCCGGTGGAGTCGTTTAATGGAGCCGATATCTCGAATCGCGTGCATCTTGTCGCACAATGCATTCGAAACGCCAACTTTAACCATGAATCGCGGGCAATTGTATTTGTCCGCCGTCGGAAGACAGCTATTCTACTAGCCAAAGCTATGGAGGCTTTGGATGTGCTGCGCGAGCTGAACCCGACGCGTTTTGTTGGACACAATTCTTACGAAGGAATGTCCTGGGAAGAAGAGCAACGACCAACACTGGATCGTTTTCGCCAAGGTCGCATCCGTCTTTTGGTGGCCACCAATGTATTGGAAGAAGGGCTGGATGTTCCGGAATGCTCTCTGGTGATTCAATTTGACGGAGTTGTCGGAGTGACGAGTCTCATCCAGAGTCGCGGCCGGGCACGTCACCGTGACAGCACATTCATCATTTTCTGTTCTGCAGTGGGAAAAGAGCGCAACCAAAGACTTGTTGAGCATGAAAAGCGGTTGGTGTTGATGGCGAAGTTGTCTGCCGCGCGGCTACAATCCAAGTCTACTGTAGAGAAGCTGATGGGAGATTATCCAGAAGAGACAGTTGCTGATCCAGATCTCGATGAAGCTGAAAAAATATCAGTGTTGCCGCTGCGAGCCGCGTTTGACGCGATGGCTGATAAAATTTACAGCATTGTCCTGGGTGGTGTATTTATTGGCACCGACAAGCAGCTCCAAAAACATATTCTGGAAAGGGTCAGCGAGTTCACGTCAATCAGAATAGCCGATGAGCGGATTGGTCTGTGTACGCTTGCGGCACCTCCCGGTCAAGACGTTTACGACTCCTACAATGCGCTGTCTGCTGGCGTTGATTTCTATGTTGGACAGGAGCGTTTCTGGATGCGCTTTGAAAGTGACGATATAGAGAGTGCAGCGAGCGGGCAATTTGCTGAAAATGTTCTGGATGTTGGTCTCCGCCGCGGATTGATGACCCCTGCTGGTGCGTTCATGGAGTTGGAGAAGTTTGGTAGTGTGGCTGATCAAAGTGCGGGTGTCTTGGAAATGTCAACAGAGGGTTTAACCCTCTTCTGTGGGTTTCGGCGGGTGGAGTTTGATTTAAGAGCACTGTGCGAACCTCGGGTCTGGTTTGATTTGACTTCAGCAACCAACGCTGCCTCTGTTTATCTGCCCTTTAGACTCCCTCCTTCGTTCTACATCGATGATGAGCGCGAGTGCAAGAAATGCCAGTCGCAGGCTCTTGTCTACTGTCTGACTGTGCCTCGCTCTGACGTCTCAAAGACTCATTTGTGGAACCTCCGTGTGTTTTTCTCGAAGCTTGGTGTTGAGGTGTGTGAAACTAAGATCCCACCAGCAGGCGAGCAACCGGTTCCCCCTACGAGGCTGCGTTTATCGTTGCCCGTCGCGTATGCTCTGCAGTGTCTTCTTTCAGACTGCAGTCATTTTACGGACGGATTTCTCCCATCCAGCTTGTATGATGCACTGACTGAACTTGATGAAAGTGTTCAAGAGAAAGCTCTCCTCTCGTTTCACCCGATTCCGAACGACGTGAGCATTGCAACTCAATTCTCGGCTTTCCTGAGAGACGAACGCTCCGTGCTACAGGGACTGTGTGACAGTTTTGCGTTGGCAGCGGGTCCGATTGTCTACAAGGTCATTGTGACGCCTTCACGGATTGTGTTTTGCCCGCCCGTCCCAGCTCCCAGTAACCGAGTGTTTCGCCACTGGGGGTCGGAGAACTTTATGTACGTGTATTTTCGCGACGACAACATGGAGCGTCTGGACTACACGTCCGTGACGCTTTTAGCGCGAATCCGGAACGTTTTGAGGGCAGGCATCGAGATACCGCACGTTAAAGGAAATCTCAAGTTTCGCTTCCTTGGTTGTTCACTTAGCCAGGTGCGCAATAGCAGTGCCATTTTCACGCTGCTTGATCAACACGAAGTTCGGTCGTGGATTGGAGATCTATCTCAACTGAAGTCACCAGCGAAGTATCTAAAGCGTCTGGGTCAAGCCTTCTCCTCGACGAGAGAGACCTTTAAAGTCAACCAGAGCGTGCTCGATAACCCGATCGAGGACATTGCCAATGATCAATACGTGTTCACAGATGGATGCGGTGAAATTTGCGCGGCTGGTGCGAAAAGTATTGTGGAGGAGCTCAATCTGTCCTACACTCCGGCAGCTTTCCAGATTCGCCTCGGAGGCGCAAAAGGTGTGTTGGTGGTATCTGATCTTGGCAATCCGGATCTCAGTCGCGAGGAAGGCATTGTGCTTCGCGAAAGCATGTCGAAGTTCTCATCCAACCATACTATGCTTGAGATTGTCGCGTGTGCGGGCGTATCGGAGGCGTTTTTGACGCGCCAAAGCGTGCTCATCCTGAACGATCTTGGTATAAATGAAGATGTTTTCATGGAGATGCAGGAAGAGTATTTGAGTGACCTTCGGTCGCTCATTGCATCGGATGCTGGCGCGTATTACGAGTTGAAGGCTGTGCTTCCTCCGTCGGTGGTTCAGTCGATCGACGTACTTGTTCGTCAGCTTGGCGTTCAAGTGTTGGTGGACGAATTCCTGTCATCTATGGCCATGACAATTTACCATTATCGACTGACCAACACGGTGATGCGCGCCCGAATCCCAATTGCAAAAGGGCGAACGTTGATGGGTGTGGCAGATACCACGGGCACGTTGCAGTACGGAGAAGTCTTCGTGCAGTATTCCGTTACCGACGAGGAGACTGGAATTTCCCGGTATGTAACGCTTGATGATATTGATGTCGCTGTTCATCGAAGTCCGTGCCACCATCCTGGAGATATACGCGTACTTCGCTGTAGAGCAGATGTTCCACCGCAGCTACGTCATCTAAAAGACTGCGTCGTGTTTCCTTGTCAAGGCCCGCGACCTCATCCTGATGAATGCACGGGCGGCGACCTGGATGGGGACATGTTTGTCGTGATTTGGGATAAACGGTTGATTCCGTCTCGAAACCAAGTGCAAAACCCGATGACGTTTGATGAGGACACTGGAGGAGATACCAGCCCTAGAGGTGAAGAGTTTCATCAGTCTACAGATGACGATGGCCTGGTTGATTTCTACGTTCATTCAATCCAGGACGATATCTTGGGTGTCGCTTCGAATGCCCATTTGGCGCTCTGCGACTCATCAAGTGACGGAAGTTATGACGAGGACGCGAAGACGCTGGCGCGTATTTGCTCGAAACAGGTTGACAGTCTCCGAGCTGGGGCAGATCTGGAAATTGTGCGCAAGTTGGCCCCAAAAAGCTATCCAGACTTCATGCAGAATAAAGACAAACCGTCATATCCATCGAGAAAAATTTTGGGCAAGATGTTTCGTCGTTGTAAGGCGATCATCGACACGACAATGGTGAAGGGTGCGAGTCAGATGCCTGTGCGCGATGATAAATTTCTGACGCTTGGCTACACCGACTACATTGACCAGGCGAAGATGCTGTATCGCCAATACAAACTGCGTCTCCGAGCCTTATTGCTCATGTCAGGAGCCCAAACAGAGTCAGAGCTCGCGACTGGTATGATTGTGGAACCACAAGGCGAGTACAAGGCTGACTATTTCCGCTTTGGAGACCAGTGCAAGGATGTATTCTATGAGCTCCAGAAATCGTTCCGCACTCAATTTGATAGCGATACATCCCCGCTGGCACGCGAAGATAAACTCAAGTATGCCGCAGCGTGCTATTTCGTAGCCCACAATGACTCAGATGCATCGACGCGCAGTTTGAGCTTCCCATGGATCGTGCTCGACTTACTCACGACAATAAAGGCGGCAGATTCGGATAAATTCCACTACAAGCTTTGGACGCCAGTTCGCTTGTCGACGTTTGCTGAAACAATCCCAAAACTGCAGTTGTGCATCCTGGCGGAAATTGTGGCAAACACAGAGGAACTGTTGTCCGATCTGTTTGATCGGCTGCTTGCTGTGAGCTCGCTAAGCTCCGCGATGCCTGGCAAGCTGAAAAAGAAGGAGTTCGATCTCATCCTTTTCGGCTCGTCTGGACTGCTTACGTTTGAGAAGCAGTCCGACTTAGACGTCATGGTAAAGTGTACGTCGCGACGTGGTTCACTGGAGGCGATAGCGAAGGGTCTCGAAGGCGTACACGGCAACATCAATCTGAAAGCTGGTATCCGTGTGCCACTCCTCTCTTTTTCGTTTGGTCAGTGGTCTGTTGAAATGTGCAAGTTTTCAAGCGGGCCCGTGAAAACGCGGCTATTTCGCACATACATGGAGAAGTACGACTTCTTCTGGCCCTGCGTGTACTTCCTGGTGCGCTGGGGAAAGTGTGTGGGACTTATTCGACGACGTTCAGGCGGTGGCCAGGATATGTTTTCGCCTACGGGATTTATTTGGCTGTTCTTGCGGTTTTGTACTGAGAAGAACTTCGTGAAACCGATCAGCGTTGGAACCATCACACTGGAGGACATTCTGAAGGACAACGACACTGACTCGGAGATGAAGTTTTGGACAGACTTCCTCTATCGGTTGGTTTCCGAAAGAGACGACAACGCACTTACCGCGGCTGATGTTCTCCTGACGTTCTTCTCGCACTACGCAAGCTTGTCGACACCTTTCATTGACTATGGATTCACCGACCCGCTCGATCCTGATAATGACACGCAGCTGGAGCCTGACGCGGTTACATTGTTTCGGTCAGAGTGCCACGTCGCGCTCCATCAGTTGATCATCATGAAGGGCGATATCAACCATTTGCTGACCCACCGAGAAGAGCAGACAAGTAGGATCACGCTTAGTCACGCGTTCAGCACACGGGTCCACGAAGCCAAAGACTTTTTCTCTCGGAAAATTTTGTTCGAAACGAAAGCTGATAGCTCGGCGCGCCTGCAGTTCAAGTTCCATCCGAACTCGCTGCGATCCGACCTGTATGTAGCTGAAATTAGCGGGCCTGGTGACGCGGTGAAACGTATTGAAACGCGCATACGAATGATTGAGCAGGAGCTTGGTGCGCGAATGCCGTATCGATCTGACCGGAAATTCCACCACGATGGTGCAAGTTTGGTACTGTTCGAAGGTGCTGAGTCCCAGGAAGAGAAGATCGGCTTTCAGGATTACTTCGGCGATCGCCACAGCGAACATAACAATATTCGGCTGCACCAAGCGCACCTGATTTGCTTCATGAACGGGGGTCAGTGGTATGAGCATGCGGGAGCTACCTTTTGTGCGAAGTTCATCCAGCAGATGATCAAGCTGTCGCGGTACGAGCACGTGAATCCTGATGTCACGAAAGCAAAAGCTTTTGTGCGTTTCGGACATCATTATTTGATCAATCTGCCGCGTTCTTTCGACGAAGAGTCAATTATGCTGGCTAGTATCAAGAAGTTGGAAGACGAGTTTGAGCGAGGTCGAACGGCGCGCGAGCTATACGAGTCTGTATTGATCGCCAAGCAGAAACAGCGAGAGCAAGCTGAAGATGTTTCGAACCAAGATGAAACTTCATCGATCGCAGACAACCAGGACGAGGAGGTGGGTTGGGGAGATTATTCCGGTGAGGAGCAGGATGGATGGGAAGCTGATGGCTGCATGGGGGGCGAGGTTAGCTATGACGATGGCGGCAGCGGCGGCGGCGGTGGCAGACAGATACGACGTCCACGACGACCTCGAATGAATTTACGGAAGGCGGAAACTGTCGCTCGAGGCGACAAGGGCGTGACGCACTCATTCTACTCGATGATTGAGGAGCAACACTCGCCATGGACAAAAGAGTATGCCGAGAAACGTCTGGGCATGAAGTTGATCAACACCTCCGACTCGTACCAGGTCTCAATCGTGCACCAGTCATTCGAGTACAACATCAGGTTGACAGACGACCTGCAACTCGTGAAGATCTCGTCACGCCCTTCTCGATGGTTCAGTGCGACGCTGAAGATGCGACAGGAAATGGATGATGACAGTCACATGATGGACTCAACGCCCGACGTCCGCTTTTACGTCTCAACCACCGAGGACATGTCGAAGACCGACAGCTTGTACGTGAAACTATCAGACTGTTGCGAGCAAGCGCCCGATGGCCGCGGTATCATTGAATTCTGTGACGAGACTCGAGACAGCGTGCGAATCAGCCAACATTTAATAGCAGCCGGGGAGTCATCTGCGTGCATTGGAACGGTCCGCCATGTGCGCGCTTCCACGTTCTTCAACGAGGAGACGGAGACCCAATTGTCTCTGATGAATATCCGTGAGTTTGGCCTCCCTGACCGCAACCCCGAGGACGGATTTATGAACGTTCGCGACAAAGTGGAGGCCGAGTTCTTGCTGCCACCGTTGACCCCGGAACGCCGCCTGTTACCAGCTTTCGCGCGACAATTCCTGGCCACGGGCATGGAGTTTGTTGACTTCTTGCGCACGCAGGCAGATATGGAGATGCCTTAGTCTGACGTGTTCGAGCTACGCAGAGGCTGAGCAGATTTGAGTGCTGCACTTTGATCGGTGCAGCTTCGTTGTGATTCTTTCCACCCAACAATTGAATGAAAGTGCAGTTTTAGTGTTGTGGTATGGCCGTTGGTTGGTTATACGCTAGTGTTGGAACTAACTCACTGCGGTGCTTCGTATTTGCATTATCATGTTATGTTGTTATCTCTCCCAAGCTGGCAATGCGAAGGCGGACGAAGTACACGCATACAAAATCGCTGTAGCCGCTCTCTATGTCTATCTGGATGGCCTCGACTGCGGGCTCGGCGTTCTCTTTCTCGTTAGCGTCGCCTCTCTTCCCTTCATCATCATTTTGCGATCCGCGCCGTGACAGCGCAAATCGGTGTGTATCAAGCTTCCCGCTGTCTGCTGCGCTCACTTCAAGCTCCCCCACCACCGCCATCCGGTTAGCGGCAACATTTCGACTTGGTGAAGCGCGTATCTGAAGTTTCGTGACATTCCTGCACGTGATTTCCACCGCTGCCACTCGCTTGGGCTCTCGCAATACGATCCGGAGGAATTGTGGGAACATTCCGCTCGACACCCACAGCGTGCGACTGCCGGTCTCCAATACATTTGCAGGGCCAAAAGTCTCATCGTAAGAACTGCTATAAACTTCCGACACGAGCGCGATGCCGGCATCATCCAAGCGGTGAGCATCCAGCCCGTGAAAAGACGTTGGAGTGACTTCGGAATCCTCCGCCAGTGGAGTGAGCGTGGACATTCGTGGCTTTGCACTGGCAGGGCGAAAGCTCTTCCTCCTGGACGCGGCAGCACTGGGCTCGACCTGTTCCTGCTGTTGCTGTTCCTGTAGATCTTGGATTCGCTGGAGCTCTAGCTCTCGCAACTGTTCTTCGAGCGCTGTGCGCCGGTCGGCATCTTTCGAAGACGAGATCAACCGCTTGATCTCTTGAATCTACAAAGTTTTTGTTTTATCCGCGTTGTCAGCTCTTCAGCTCAACATTCATCCCAAGTCCCCGCCGAACAACCCAAGTACCTGTGCCTCAAAGTCAACGTCTAACTCATTGATGGCCTGCGGCATCTTCGATGCTCCGACTGCAGCCTCTTCCTCCTGCTCTTGTGTATGGCTCTGCAACACCCAGCGACTGGCGTGGCGAATCGTTTCAATCGACCAACTCACCCGTCTCACACAAAGGAAGAAGCTTATTATAGCCCCCTAAACATATACGAGTGTTGACCGCTCAATGCGGAGCTCACGCTAAGTTCTTCACTGGTGAAGCACAAGGCTGGCTATCCCGAGTCAGGATTCCCGACAGCAAAACTTGCACAATCGTGTTATTAGGGGACCCGAACCAAAGGATCCGGGGGATTTCGCAGTTCTCTGAAAGTGAATAGTAAATGAAGATGATATACATTCGTGCGGTGCACGAAGTTTAGGTCTGATGAAGCTTTTGACACCTCGTGGCGATCAAAACCTGCCCAAGCTGCTGAAGATGCATTGCTTCAGCGAGATCGGGTGGCGAAGGTGTGAACTACTTCACGCTAGCAAAGCACGACAACTTCGAGCGTCTACAGAAAAACGAAGTGTCCATTTATGATACTTTGAAAGATGAAGCAATTAGAAGCTCCTTTGCTGTGCCTGGTTAGCTTGTTTGCTTAACTTAACCAGTCTCGTTGGCAACGTTAGCCTTCACGTTGGGAACATCGTCGGCACGATGTTATCCAGCATGAAGGGAAGCCTGGTGATCAACGTCTCGTAGCGGACAGGAGAAGTACTCACCCTCGCCCACAATATGTCGAGGCCGAACGAACAGACATTGCCGCTCTTTAGGCCATCCACAAGAAGAGCAATTGCAGCAAGACGATCTGCCTTCCCAGAAGACGAACTCGTCTTGTACCTCGACCTGTTGCATGTGGTTTTTCACCCACTGGTTCGTATCCCAGTCTGCGCGGTTGACCGAGAAGTTGACCATCTCGTCTTCGAATTTCTCCAAAAGCCATCGCGCCATCCCGAGAAAACGAAGCTCCGTATCCTCCGAGTTTTCACGCAACATGCATAGCCCTTCCTGGCAAACTTCGTGACCGTAGTTAGCGTACAGGAACAGCATCACCGGAACGTGGCCTCGAAGTACAGCATCTCTCATTGCACTCGCTCCATCTGCAGGCGACCACTTGAGCCCTTGCAAGTGACCTTCTGCAGCGGCCACATCAACTGCATCGTACCCCAAAGTCTCAGTTTTGTCAGCGCGCAGCCACTCGAGCACATCCAAATGACCGCCTGCCGCCGCTGAACACACTGTTTTCTCCGTGCAACCTTCACTGCGGTGCTGATGAAGCCACTTGATCGTCTCTAAATGCCCGCCATACGCAGCCCAGTTCATCGCAGCAGTTGTGCCCGCTGACGTGCTTTCATTTTACGACGTCCAAGTGTCCGCCCTTGGCAGCCCAATCCATCGCTCTCTCCGTGCAGCCTTCGCTGCGATAAACGACTTGGAGATGGCCATTACCGGCCACTTTCTCCATTGCAGACGCGCTGCAACCTTCATGACGCGTCCTGTGGAGCCATTTGACCACTTCCAGGTACCCATTCTCGGCGGCTCCGTTCATTGCGAACACCCTTCCGCTCGATGCTCGTGCAGCCACTGCACTACCTCGAGGAAACCTGCAGTAGCAGCCCCATTCATGGTAATTGTAGTCGCCGGGCATTCGTGTGAGTCGAGCCACTTGACAACCTCGAGGTGCCCTGCACTAGCGGCATCGCTCATGCAGTTCGCAGTGAGTTAGTGCTCTCCAACCTCTTCGTACAACTATTTCAGTACATCAAGATGTCCACTTGCGGCTGAACTGGGCACGACACGAGCGAGGGAATGTACCAGCCCACTGAAGTGCAGCCACTGCAGGAATTCCAGGTCGCCATTCCTAGCTGCAGCATCCACGCAGCTCTGCAGCGGTACAGCATTGTACTGCTTCACCAACCACTTCAAGATCCCCCAGCGATGCCCTTTGTACGCTCTCGCAACGCAGTACTCACCACAATGAGGCGGATGATCGCGTACCTGCGCTGCGTAAGGAGCCACTTCACCAACTCCAGATGCCCTGCGACCGCCGCGTCAAACACCAGTCTCGAGATCGCGTCTTTGTGTGGAGTTACATGCGTCTAAAGCCACTCGACGACCTTCGTCTGGCTCTTGCGGATCGCCCCGCACCATTCCAGCCCTCCCCAATGCACTCAAGTCTTGTGCTCTCCACAAGCCACGTTATCGACGGTAAATCTCCGCGTCTTGAGGCTTGAGCCTCGAACTCCCACTCGCGATACAAGAGCTCTATTGCAGGCCGTCGAGCACCGTGTTCAGCAATGCGTCCACCGTCTCTGAGGAACTGACTTCCGAGCGGCTCTATTGAATTGACTGCGAAGGACAAGCGTTTTTAGGCTTAGTTCTTTCTCACAAGCGACGAAGCGAAAGAGGGAGAACCCTTTTTTGATCTCAAGGAAATCCATGTAAAAAGAAAAGTGTACTACAGCGCAGAATTCCTGTCGATGCAGGACGCTCGGTTCTTGCACTGGCACAAAACTACAAGCCACTCTGCTCTTGTCCAGTTACAGCTGACCAGCATTGATGAAAGATCAGTGTCAGCCTGAAGCTTCAAAGAGTCCCAGCAGGAACGTGGACCAACAACTTCACACTGCACCAACAACACACAACCGCCGAATTTCCCTCTTCACTGTGCTCGGAGCAGAAGGTCTCCTCGTCGCACTTGAAATCGCGCTTGCTTTCGATAGCAACTATCGCGCCGTCGACGCAACGCACGAGTTTGATTGTGTCGCTCCCCATACTGCTCAGCTCGCTCCATCAGATTAGTTGATGCCATCACTTCGTCGGCAATCAACGGGAAAACCACAAGGAAGTAGACTCGTCCTTCCGTCTCGAGCGCCAAGTCGGGGTTTGCGCCGACTATCTCCGCTTGGCTCATGATTGCCTCGACTGCTGTGTGCTCCGTGTTCCTTATTTCACTGCCGAATACCGGAGCAACTGGCCGCGTTGATCTCCGTGCCGTTGGTCCGAAGTTTCTAGATCCGATCGGATGAGCGCACGGCCTCATCTTGAGCAGCGCCGTTAGAGCGAGTTTGGTCCGTTGGACTCCTTCACCAGGCACCCTGTTTGCCCTGTTTGGAGCACGCGAGCAGCAGTGAATGGCAGCACCACAAACTTTGCATATTATTGTGGCCAAGCAGCAGCACCATACTAGCGCGCGGGCCGTGGGCTGCAAGATTGCTCAACGCAGCCGTCCCTTCGCCAGGATCGCTCCGATCCTGGACCAGGATTCCTGGCACGACAACAGCCAAAGCAAACAGCAACACCGCAGCTAAGCAACAACAATTTTATTAGTATTAGCCGGAGTCGTCCGCTTTCTCACCAGCTACTTGAGTGTCTACAAGCTCGAATCCTCGCGTCCATCGACCTTGCACTTTTACATGGAACACGTGCCTCCTTCAAGAGGAGCAGTCTTCACAGTCACATCTCTTTGTGCATCATGGCCTCCTCCTCAGCCGCCGAGTACTCCGGAAAGTCCGACGACTCGCAGAAGTGCTGCTCCATCTCGGCCATGAGCTCCTCCTCGGCCAGCGCGTGCGCGTCCATGACGGGCGCCTTGGTCTTGATGCGGGGCACGGCCTGCGACAGCAGCGTGTCCTCCATAGGCGAGAACTCGGGGAAGGCTGAGGCCTCCGAGAAGTTGCTGGCCGCCACCTCCTCCAGCGTGCCGTTCAGGTCTAGCTGCGCCGCGACGGCCGCGTTGTTCAGGCTCGTGAGCGGCGGCTTGGCCGTCTGCAGCGCCATGAGCAGCGTGCGCGACGTCGAGATGCCGCGCTTGAAGGCCTGGGAGCGGACGAGGCGCTGCATTTCGGCTATAACGTCTGAACGGGTTCCTTGGGGTTTCTTGGGCACACGGCGGATTGGAAAATGAGTGCGCAATGGAGCCTTTCAGCCGCTCATGTTGAAGTTGCTTGGGATCGGTTCGACCAATCGCAGCGCAGCGTCAATAAAATGGGTTGGTCAAGCGGGATTTCTCCGCTTGCGGGTTGCGAGGCGTTGGCGGAGCTTTCGGCCAGCGTTTTCGGTCTGCCGGAGCTGCGCGAAGCGGAGATATATGTACATTGCCTGCATTGAGCTGCATTGCTTGCTTGCTCGGAGGAAGCACGCCGCCGCGGTACGCGCGGAAAAACGCGGCTGAAAGTGGAACCCAATGGTAGTCAAGATTGCGGGGTTGAAACGGAATGTTTTAACGAACTTTGGCCATAGTAGCGTGCTTTTATGACCAAAAACAATCTTGACGGATTGCACAGCCAAGGAAGAGCGTTGGTGCCGAGACCAGCCAAGATTACTTGACCTGGCATCGTCAACTTCCGGCTGACGCCAGCAGCGCAATGTTCAACAAGGCTCGCGCCAACGCTAAGATCATTTCGGAATTCACCGCCTACTGCTCACTGCAAGACCAAGAATCCAAGTACTCGACCACCTACCACGATGGCTCCTTCCACGCTTGACGCCAAGTCCTCCAAGATGACCTACCGCTTCCTCGGCAACTCGGGTTTGCTCGTGTCCAAGCTCGGGCTCGGTAGCTGGATGGACGTCAACGACAACTACACCGCCGACGCATGGTACGACATGATGAAGCTGGCCTTCGAGCACGGTGTCAACTTCTTTGACAACGCCGAGGTCTACGGTGCCGGCCTCGCCGAGACGAACATGGGAGCTGCCATCAAGAAAGGTATCGCCGAGGGCACGTGGAGCCGTGAGGACCTCGTGATCACCACCAAGATCTTCTTCGGAGCTAAGAACTTCATGGCGGAAGCCGGACCGAACGAGCGCGGCCTGAGTCGCAAGCACATCATCGAGGGCACGAAGGCGTCGTTGAACCGACTTGAGCAGGACTACGTGGATGTCATCTTTTGCCACCGCCCGGAGGCGTACACGCCCATCGAGGAGACGGTCCGAGCCATGAACTTCGTGATCAACCAAGGCTGGGCCTTCTACTGGGGAACC
>JAABLK010000822.1:0-16159 GCA_012295415.1 Phytophthora chlamydospora | reverse complement strand
CCAAACCGAATCTAAAACTGTTTACCATGGATGATGGGTAATTCAATCCCAGCTGTTTTTACCTGGACCAAAAAATAAGCACCAGCTGTCAAATAATGCCCGTCTACTTTCTGTGGTAGGCTTCCACTGTCGTTCAATGTTCAACAGCATTGAATGTTGTGGGCTGTTTGTGATCATCGAACAGAGAATTGTCCCCTAATAACACATCAACCGTTGGGTAGGGCTGAATACGCCTTTGGCAGAGCTCTATCAAAGGCGTATTCAGCCCTGCTGTTCCTGTCAGAGCTCTAACAAAGCCCTACCGTTCCATTCTGACAAAGACAGTCAGTACCGAATTCCCATCATGGGACTCAAAGCCTCACTGGTCTTACGCCGTGATCGTTCTTGCCAGCCGTGGACACCATGGAGACTCGTGGCGATCGCCACCGTGGCCGTCCTGCTTGTGGCCACACAATCCACGAGCTACGTGCACCACTTCCACGCACACCTGGCCAAGCACCGCATCTTGCGCAGTCTGCAGGAACGTCCAGCACTTCGACTCACTTTTCAGCTCAAGCGTAAGGCGATGTACGTCCACGGAGCTTCCACCTTCGAAGTATTTGCTACGCCCGTGCCAAGCAGCGATTCGGACGGCGGTCGAGTGGTTTACAACGGATTGACTTCGTTTGAGGAGGACGGCGACACGCACGAGTACTCGCTCGTTGACGGCACCGCGTATTATGCGCATTACCCAGGCAAGAGTTCAGGGAAAGCAGAGTCGGGATGTCTTCCGTCCCAATTCGTGCCTCCGATTGAGACCGTGCTCAGTGCTATCCAAGGCGCTGCGACGGCCACACACATGGTCAAGTCCAGCGTGAAGGACAGGTGCCCTGGCTCGGTGATGGTGTTTCCGTTTGCTGGTGAAGACTTCGTACTATGCCCTCGTCGATCAAGTTCGCCCTGGTTCCAAGACGACGGGTTTCAGATCTTCGGCTCCGATTTCAACATCGACGTGAACTACGCGGACTCAGCGCCAGAGATTTTGGCTCCTCGAGTGCCTGCGGATGTAGCGGCGGCGTGCGGTAAAGTTCCTTTCGGAGAGCGTATCACTCCATCGCTGTCGTCGGTGCTGACGAGGTCGGCTTTGGAGTGGGGCCACCGTTCTCTGCGAGTTGAAGAGGTCGAATTCAGCTTCAAAAGCATCTTCCAGAAGATAATGGGAGATGACGCCGCGTGCACTTGCAAAGGTAAACGGCGAGTGTGCGTGTTTGTTCCTGGCCTCAGGTCCTTTACAGACCACGGGATGACGGAGGACGATCCGAACAGCTACTTCGGTAAATCAATCCCGGATCACGCGCCATGTTGTTCGAGTATCAAGTACATTACGTTGGCGACGCAACTGAGCGCCTGGAATAACGCAGTGCTCCAAGAGCGCTTGGCGAGCTTGCTGCTGCAAGCGAGCCCCACGAGCGACAATGCCACTAAGACGATAAAGGACACGATCGTTGTTACCCATTCCATGAGTAATCTCATGCTCGGGGGAGCGATAGCGTCGGGCCTGACTACTCTGGATTCATCGTCGACCTGGGTTGGTATCAGTGGGCCCATGGAAGGCACCATGGCGTCCAACTATCTTTACGAGACGTGCGATGGAGCGCATACAAAGGTCGTGGCGAAAGTCCTGGAATTGTTGGGTAATTGCCCCCCAGAAGCAGGCCGCGCTTCACTTGCGTATCAAGGCTCGAACTACAGCAACCCGAAACTGGATGCCGATTTTACAGTCGCTCAAGCCGCGTTCGCTTCGAATGTTTCTGCGGTCTTATGCAGTACGGATCACAATGGATTAACCACGATTCAGGGAGCTGCCTACTCGCTTGCTGCCAAAGTGATTCCGCACAGATCGTCACTGAACGACGGCATCGTGGAGTTCCAGGGTTGTGCTAAGGGACTCGCGATCGATCAATTCGCAGCCACTTCGAACAGCTCGTTTTACGTGACGGCCCTGAATCATATCGACTCCTCCTTCCGAAATGGTGATAGCCTATTCAGTGATAACAGACGGCCTATCAAGTGGTTTGAGTGCTTACTGTAGGATATAAAGTTCATCACGTGTCTAAGGTGTGAGGTCTTCACTAAACGACAAAATCACAGATATATCCAGCGCCCAACAGTGTTCCTGACAATCACGAAGAAGTTCTAGTGAATACTACTAATAGTACGTCGTACTTCTCTAGTCCGTCAAGACTTCACTGGTGCTTTAGGGAGCTTCCAGGATATGTACATCCAAGCCGCCATTCCAACAAAGTTGGCGTGCTGAGTGGCTCCGACCGCATTATCAGTTTTGCTGTTGGGATTTGAATCGTGGCACTGGTAAAGCTCAAAGACAAAGTGTTGGCAAGCACGCATAATATGCAGGTACACGTGACTGAATCGATCGCAAAGCGTGATAAACTTCTGTCACAGATTCTGTTTTGATGCTGAAAAAATTCACTACTGCAGCGCTATGAAAAATACAAATACTCGATTGCATGACGGTAGATTATTGCAGTACTTACTGCAAGGCAACTTGCAATACAAAAAGTAACGCTCTAGTTGGTCGAAGAGGCTACGTCTTGTTGACACCCCGTACGAGCTGCCTGGGTGATGGGACTTTAAAGTCACGGCTCCTGTTAGTCTGCAAGGTAATGACTCAGCTCAGGATCAAGACTTGAAGAACAATTTGAAGATCAACTTTTTTTCTCGCTTATCTTTGTCAAACTGCCCGTGGAATCACTTCCCTGTCGGCGATCGGCATAGTATGATGATGATCATGTGAAAACCTGTGCATGACGATGCATTGATTTCCGTCGGTGATCGCCGCCATAGGCAACACTTACAGATAGGCAAGCCATTTTTCGTCTTCCGGCTCCGTCTCGAAACAGCCCGTCGTCGCCAAGTTCGCGTACCACGTCGCGGCCAGGCGAGCCGTGCGGTTCAGGTACGTCGACGGAACCTCGAACACGTCACGGTCGCCAATGTTGTCCGGGAAGTCCACATAGTAGAGTCCGTAGCGCGGCGCGTACGAGCCCCACTCGTAGTTATCAACGAACGACCAAGCAGTATATCCGATGATCGGAATGTTCTCCTCGTAGATGGCGCGGTGAACCATTTCCAAGTGCGTCCTATAGTACCAAGCCTGATCGGTGTTCAAAATGGTTTCATTTCCGCACCAGCCATTCTCCGTCAGCAAGATGTCCGCGCTCGTATCGTAGGCGTGTGCCCAACGAATGTACTCCAAGTAGCTCGGCGGGAAACCAGAATGGTCCGTGCAACTAGTTGGGTTGGCGATACTGCCGGATCCGATGACCGATGCAGGGTGAACTTGGGAATTGTCGACGCCCATGTCGGCGTAGAAGCCGTCCGCAAGACTTGAGCAGTTCGTTTCCGAGTTTTCAGAATCGCAGTAGGTTATCAAATTGGAGAAATAATGGTTGACCATTATGATGCCGAACGAGCCCTTAACGAGAGCAGCTTCTTCATCGGTGAAGTTCGGGAGGCGACTTCCAACACGCTCCCGCATCATGGGAGGGTAGTCACCAGTCGTGAGTGGAGCGAGGAACCAGCCCGAATTAAACTCGTTGAATCGTTCCGCTGCCTCCAGGTCATCCGCGTTCGAGTCGTCATACGGAATGCCGAATCCAGAGAGGACAAGGCCAATGCGCGCCTCGCTTAGAACCGTGCCTTGCTCTTGGAGACTTCGGAAGAGAGAGACCATTTCGGCGTGGGCGAGCAGTAAATTGTGAGCGGCCACATACTCGTCCGTGTCGGACTCCGTGTAGATGTAAAAGATGTACATATACGAGAGCGGCTCGTTGATCGTGGCCCAGTACTTCACTTGTTGGCCGAACTCCGTGAAGATCAGCTCCGCGTAGTCCTTGAAATGATCGATGATTGTCGTGTTGAGGAAATCACCAGCGGCATACAGCTCGCTGGGCATATCCCAGTGGAACAGTGTCAACACGGGCTCAATGCCGCTCGCGATGAGTTCGTCCACCATCGAGTGGTAGAAGGCAAGTCCTTCAGGATTGGCCTGGAAGCGCTGGATCGTGCTGTTCCAGGTCATGGCGCGTGTCCACGAGATGGAAAAACGCATGGAACCGTAGCCGTCGCTCTTCATCGTGGCGATGTCGTCCTTGTAGCGGTGGAAGTAGTCGTCCGCGACGTTGGCACAACTCGGGAACGATGTGGTGCCGCAGATTTCGTCCCAGACGCTGGGTGTCCTGCCCGTGGCGTTCACGGCACCTTCAACCTGGTACGACGCAGTGGCCGATCCAAAGAGGAAGTTGGACGGGAAGCACTTGGTCGTGGAGTTGACATTGCTGCCGCTGGTGGACGTTTGGACAGCCGAGCTTCCGGAGGAAGTACTGGAGCTGACGACGGTTGCATCACCGCAGTTATCAGTGGCAACTGCCAAGGCAGCACACCAGCACAGCGCGACACCGATGGTGCGAAGACCGAGGTGGAGCATGTCCGCGGGTTCTTGGTTTAACTCAAAGTCGCGTGCTGAGCTTCGGGTCAAAGTGGAAATGAGCTCTTGGGATGGAATCGCTGAGCAAGGACGCCCTTGACGGCTAAACATCACGCTCTCGATGCTTACGCTGTCGTCGCTAGACAAGTGTATTCGATTTCCGGGATCGTCCAGTGGAGCGTGGTTGAACCTCAGATTCTCTCACAGCGAGTGATCCCAAGCAGAACGGGAGCTGATTGCGGGCGCTTGTTGTTTACACGAAAGTTCAACTGGAGCTCGAGAATAAGCACGTCGTGATCCAATGCGCATTTGATTCTTTCCCGAGGACGACGCGAGTTCTATGGTTTTAGTCACGATGATCGGGCATGCCCGACTCAACCTTACATGTACCAGCGGATGTGCTGGTCATGAGCATGCAGGCTGTACTTCGAGCCCCCATTGTGATCAATCTGGATCTGCGCCACTGCTGTAAGTCCGGGTGACCTCTTTGCAGTTGCTGTCGGAGACCTCGCAACCAGCCTTTCCCTACGTGGACGCCAATATTCGTGGTTGAAGCAGAAGCTTACACCACTTGCTTAACCACGCGTGACAGTGCTCGCCGTATCCTGGTCAATGGGGACATCCCGGTCCCTGAATTTCACCGGTTTCCGACTTCAGTTCTGCCACCCATACTGGTTCAGACAAAGCTTAGAGCTCCAAAATCGCCCAGTTGAGAAATAATGCTGAAGACGTTGGTGCTGGCCGGCTTGGTGTCGTTGACCTCGATGCCGGCATCGCCAGCCGCGACTCGAGTCGCTGTGCATGTGCTTCGAAGATGGTGCACACTATGAGAGCTGACATATCTCCTAGTTGTCAGGTCTGCTGGAAAGCTCACTTGCCAGTCTTCACTAGGTGGCGACCAACCTTCATGGGTTGCGAGTTTCAGGCTCGAGGGTTTTCTTCTCGTGCACGGCACGTGCCTAACGAACAGTCTTATGACCAAGAAAACCACTTTGGGTTACGCCCGCAACTCCACAAGTGCTCGTCTTCGACTTCTCTTCGTCCAGTGATCACCTTCAACTGCTGGACGCGTTAAAAACCATACGCTTTCCGTCAAAACGGACAAATCGTCCAGTCGAGAAATTATGGCCTTGGTGCTCGTTGCGTTGATCGCCTTGGGGTCGCTGTCCCCGGCGTCGGCCATCGGGCCCGCAAGACGTGACCGAGGCCCGCTCTTCACCACTTCCGAGGTGGTGCGCACGCTCGACTCGGACAACTTCGACGCTATGCTGAACGACACGTACACCGTCTGGCTGGTGGACTTCTACTCGCCGTGGTGTCCGCACTGCCGTCAGTTCGGCCCGCAATGGGAAGAAGTGGCCAACGTCTACGCCGCTGTAGACACCGTCCAATTGGGTGCCGTGGACTGTACGAGGCAGAACGACATCTGCGACCGCGAGGACGTGCACTCGTACCCTGGAGTCAAGATGTACCACGTGGAAGAGCAGCCTATTAAGATGCCCCATGCTGGCCACATTTACGCCCGCCACGTGGCGAAATGGATCGAGGAGACACTCCATGAGAATGACATGCAGTCAGGTATTGATATCGATGAGATCTACCCGAAGAATCCGATGAGGGACGACCTCAAGAAGAAGGAGTTCAAGTTCGGAGACCCCGTGGAGCCTTTAGTCGACGACCGGTCGGCGGACATTCAGCTCAAGAGGCTGAAGGATGCAGGCACGACGGCGCTGTTTACTTTTGAGGATGGATTCTTCATGGGTGCGACGGTGCTGGAGGGGGAGCGCTATGACGCTGCGGTGATGTGGGTGCGCGCTCTAGCGTCGTCGTTCCCCATGCAGCAAAACCGAGAGGCATTTACGGAACTTGTACAGGAGATGAAGAAGCGGGAAAGCTGGAAAAAGGCGGACTGGAACGACCTGATCACGCGCTGGAAAATCACCGCTAATGCCATGAGCTACCCGGCGAATCTATTTGTCAGCAAGGACGACTTGGCGTTGTGTACGACGTTCACGTGCGGGCTTTGGACGCTGTTTCACACCATTACAGTTAGTGACGTCCAAACACCAGCAACGCTGGAGCAGTGGAAACCGAGCGAGATCATGTCGGCCATCCGTCTTGTTGTGAAGCACTTTTTCGGCTGTGAGGAGTGCAAGCGTCATTTCCTCAAAGCAAACCCGGAGAGCCTAGTAAGGAAGCTGGCACTCAGAGATGGAGATGGGCCTCATGCCGTCGCATTTTGGATCTGGACGATGCACAACACTGTAAACAAGGTGCTGAACAAGGCGATGTGGCCTACGAAGTTGTCCTGCCCCAATTGCTACGCTGCCGATGACCAGCCGCTGTCGTTGGACCCCGCGCAACTGAACGAAGAAGGCATCGTTGCCTACATCCGAAGCGTATACAAGTTTGAGAGCAAGTTAGCACTCGAACAGCACGCTGCTGCGGCTTCACCGTGGCTCTCGGCTGGAGGTTTCGCGTCGATGGCTGTCGTCGCTCTCCTTATTTCAATCTTTGCCACGGTATTCCAGCAGCACAGACACCGTTTGCTGGGCGTGAAAACTTTAAAAACTCGCGACCACGTGGCATAGCTGCATCTACGATCGCATCGGACGACGAACGAAATAGACGTAAAGTTTGACTCAATGTCGCTGCATAGCCTGGATATTCGAGAAGACAACTTAGATGCGACTGCGAATGAGAGAAGCAGGTTCAAATGATAGCGTTTCCGCTATAATTTAGGGATCCATACGCATCTGTAAATCTGTGCAGTACAAGGCTGGACCGAGTCCCAACTCGGAAGTGCGAAAAGCTGTGGCACTGGGCCATTATCCATTTGTTGAGAACCATCGCGTATCGATGCCGGACACGGAGGAATCAAGCGCCAACGAACCCCACGACTCCGAGATCACGCAAGTGGAATGTTTCTCTGATTGCAGTCTCAGCGTCGGAGTTCACCGCTTTCGAACTGCCGTGGCGTCACTCGTGATGGCTGGTACACTCCTCGTTGTAATGTGGCAGTTAGCTGGCCCCGGACGCCGACTAGATTCATTCAAAGCAACGGACTTGGATCCCGCAGGTCAAAAACAACTTTTGGACAATTACAACTCGGTATCTGGTGGACTGACGGCACTCTTGATGAAGCCCTTGGACGTGTTTCTTGGTATGGTCATCACTGTGGGTTGCTTGTGCGTGGCGCCGTCATTCAGCATATATCACGAGAATCGGCGCAGGTATGTCGTGATGGGGTTATTGGCGTGGTAGGCTACCTGACGATTACCGGGTTCAGTGCTCTCAATGTCCAAGTGATCTCTGCACCCATTCAGCCCAGAATTTCAGCGTCCGATCTTGCTGTGGAGAATGTAGTTGACAATACGCAGGGTTTGGACACGAACGGGTTAGTGACTACGACTTGGAATACGAGCTTTCGTGAAAGTGCAGCAGGCAACAGCGTCCGGAATACGATCCTGAGAAACCTGTTCATCCCCACAGAGAGAGTCCCAGCGTGGTCCGACAGACCCATGAATGGAAGCGAGGACTCGTATAAGTATGTTATCGCCAGCTACGCTTTCCCTGCGCGTGTATGGCAAAAATATGCCCTCTCTCAGGCACTTAAGCCAACTGCTTCGTTGAGCATGCCGATGAACGCTGCTCCAGCTGACCTCCCACCAGATGATGATCTTCCCTTGGACGGAGGTGTTGCTACAAACCTGGTGATGCACCTCATTCTAGTGAGCAACGGGATATTGGGGTGGTGGGGAAGAGATGACGAAGCATGGAACACTGATAGGTACGAAAACAGGACGGGAAGTCTGCCGATGGCGGAACATTTCAACTTGTCCAATTCGAGTGCTAACAAGACACTTGTGAGAGATTCTCACAAAGCGATTGTTGACTACTTCGCCAAGACTAAGAACGCAAGTACTACAGACGAACTGGCGAAATTAGAATTTTCGCGTGTGAATTTGTCCGATTCAGTGGTGTTTGACGCCTTGACTGTCGAGATCCCGACGCAGATGCTTGACCAGTCAGCACCTAACACGTCAACCTCAGCAAGTTATTTCGTATCGATGTGTAATCTGGCCGGATGCCTTATCGAGGATGTCGACGAATACAAGATCGACGGAAAGGAGCCAGCAAAAACAACGATTTACCCACGCGTCCAAGCTCTCGCTATTTGTTTAAATGATAAAGGCAAAGAAAAATTGAGCGTGGATTTTAAGCAGACCGATCCAGGTCAGGTTTTACAGGAGTGTAAGCAGCGCTCGTATTCATCGATGATCATCGTCAGCATTGGGAAGCGCATCGAAGGTGACGAGTTCGTGGCTGAAGATTGGTTTATGGTAAGTGCGTCAACGCTCGCATGGTAAATTCGCTTACGGTGGGCCGGCTTTCGTGGAACCTGGAGGATGTTGCAGCAACAAATAATGCTGAATGTAGGAATGATCACGGCTGCTACGGCATTCGCTTCCCACAGGAGAATGCTATGAATTCGCCCCCTGGAGAGCATCTGCTTGTCATCTAATGCCAGTGTTCACATGAATTTGCTTGAGCCAATTAACTTAAATGCGCTGATGTTTAACGTCGGTGCCTCCAAGTGGAAAGTGTTGGCATCTACGGCGGAAGAATCTCGACAAGCGTCTCTGGAAACAGATTCACGAAGGGCGTTTGTTGTTCTACCACGAAATTTTAGAAAAGCAGACAAACCCATCGTGGAGAAATGGGCCCGTACAGAAGAAATAAGTTGAGACTGCGATCACTTCGTTGACAAGTATCTGAATCACGTTGAGAAGAATCATCTCCATATTGAACATTCGCTCCAGCCTGCGTACACGGCAGGGCTCTACTTCATCTTCCAGAATGCTGTCGTGCTCAAACAACTTCCTCCAAACGCGACTACTGTTAACAACAAGTCATCATTGGAGTTCTCAGGGAACACCCAAGAAATGTACGTCCAAGCGTCCATTCCAGCGAGAAATGTTTGGTTCACTGTTGCCGGTTGTGTGTTCATGATATCGTGTGGAATCTCTGTTGTCGTTCTGGGAAAACGATGTGAAGAAGCGGTGCGCGAGCACGGCACGGCCGGTACAACAGTTGAAGGCGTTGCTAACCTAGACAAATTCCCACGCACAATAGTGCAGTTGCAGTTGCGAGATCGGGTTACGGGTGAAGTGATAGACACCCCTTGGACTCCCTTCGTGTCAAGACTGTAGTTCTCGTGGGCGAGTCCAGAGAGTCCGTCATCACAGATAGTGCCCTGATCGACATTCGTGTTTCCAGCCTCGACAAAAATCATACCATCTCCCGATTCAGCCGAATGGAATCACTCAAGGAGACGGACTCAGCGATCAGTACGGTAAGTGCTGGGGGCTTAAACGTAAAGCTGAACGAAAGTTAGGACATTAGTCGAGAGGGACTTTCGCGTTAGGACCTGACGTTTTGATAAAGTAAACCACACTTAGTTAAATAAATCGTAGGTTCCGGACCACCGGGACGGAAACATACCACTTCCGGAAGTCGGTGAATTCTCGTTGATGTTCTTGACTTTCAAGTTGCGGTGAAACATCGGCATCT
The DNA here is from genome assembly GCA_012295415.1 of Phytophthora chlamydospora. NCBI lineage: Eukaryota > Oomycota > Peronosporomycetes > Peronosporales > Peronosporaceae > Phytophthora > Phytophthora chlamydospora. The sequence continues at coordinate 6,099 of JAABLK010000822.1, read as the reverse complement.
CTGCTGTAGTGGCAAGTAAATGTGAGGATGAGCGATATGAAGTGCAAGTTTCACCTTTTCATGGCCAAAGCCTCTTTGGTGCCCGCCACTGAGTCGTACGTCGCACCAGCAATTCTTCCGTCATCTCGCTCCGCCTGAACGATGGAGTAGCTAAGTAGCTCAGCAATCCATCGACACATTAACATACTCGTTCTTCAGGTTATTTGCCTTACAAGTTACGAGATCCGATTGATCCACGCCCCAAGGAAGCTTCCTTCGTCAGATCCTGAACGACCGATGACAACATTTCGCGAGTCAATACTGAAATCGATACACTATACTTTTTTACGAGCACCGACAGCATACTGCGCCAGCTCGCCTTGCTGTGTTGAGGCAACGCAAGTGGTTTCCGCGCATATGGATAGTTTAGTCGGTCTTCTCGGTCTTGGGGGCCCTCTTGGAGCGTAGCAGGAACGGGAGCATCATCAGCAAAGCCACGGCGACCATCGTCACGGAGCTGTAGCGCTGCATAATGGAGATACTAGCCGCCCACACGCCGTTCGAGGCGGCGTCCAGGAAGAAGAGATCCGTGTCCTTGTGGCCGAATACGCTCGTCAGGAAGGCCAGAATGTCCTCCTCATGCAGCCGCGCGGGGTTCAGATCCAGCGGCTTGCCGTCGTCCACGTAGCACTTGGGGCAGCTCTCCAGCTTCGGCCACTGGCTGTACTTGAGCACCTTGTTGACCTTGTTGTGCATCTTCCAGATCCAGATCGCCACGGCGCGCGGCCCCTCCGCGTCGCTTTCCGCCAGCTTCTCCAGCAGGCTCTCAGGGTTGGCCATCATGAAGTGTTTCTGGCACTCCTCACAACTGAAAAAGTACTTGACAAACAGTCGGATGGCCGCCATAATCTCGCTGGGCTTGAGCGCCGTCTCCGACTGGATTTCGCTGACACTGAGAGTGTGGAACAGCGTCCAGACGCCGCACGTGTACGTGGTGCAGTAGGCCCAGTTCTTCTTCTCGCTCGACTCGAACAGCGTTGTCGGGAAGCTCGTTTCGGTGGCGTTTCGCTTCCACTGGGTCAGCATGGCGGTCCACTCGGCCTGCTCCCACCTGTTCTGCTTCTTGATCTCCCCTTCCAGAATGGCCAGCGCTTGACGGTTTCCTTCCATCGGGAAGGACTTGGCCAGAGCTTCCACCCAGCTCACAGCCGCATCGTAGCGCTCTCCCTCCAACACCGTAGTGCCAACGTAGAATCCGTTCTCAAAGGTGGAGACGGCGGCGATGCCGGCGTCGTGCAGACGCTTGTACTTCATCTCCAAGCTCTCGTCGTCGAGCTGAGGCTCCGTAGGCCCTTTAACAACCTCAACCTTGGTGCCCATCTCGCAGTCGTTGTTGATCTTTTCAATGTGCGCGTCGATGTCCTCAGCGTCGGCACTGGTCTTCATGCCGTGCTGCTCCATCTGCTCCTCCACCCAGGCAATGACGGTGTTGGTATTGCGGCGGCTTGTGGGGGGCATCTTAGTAGGCTCCTGACCCTCGGGGGGCACGTGATACAGCTTGATGGTGGGGTAGCCCAGGATGCCTTCTTTGTTGCACACGTCGCTGTTCTGCGTGCAGTCGACGGCCGCGATGTTGACGTTGGCCTTGTCGGCGTAGAAGGCAGCGGCCTTCTCCCACGCGGGCGCGAACTGGCGGCAGTGCGGGCACCAGGGCGCGTAGTAGTCCACGAGCCACACGGCCGACGAGTCTTGCAGCATGGCGGCGTGACCCGTGCCGTCCAATGTGCGCACCTGGCACTGCTCCGTCGTGAACAGAGGGCTGTTGTCGCGAGGCTGACGCGCAGTGGCTACAGTGGCCAGCGCCGCCGCCAGCAGCAGCGTCTTGACGGCCATCCTATTGATGCTTGACGTAGTGACGCGTGGAGGATCCTTCACTTCCGACAACTCGGTTCGGAACTGGCCGACGTAATTGCGAGCTTCCGGCGCGGTAGATACGCAGCCGACGGCTTCAAGGACACGCTGATCCGATTTGACAGGGTTTCGGACTTAACGGAGGGAAACTGGTCGATCGAAGCAACGCTCGACTCCGCCAAAGCTGCTGGCACCGGAGCAAGACAAACAGCAAAAGAGAAATAACCACGAGGTGTAGCGCTGAATACGCGAGGGGACGCTGCAGTACTTCAGTGTCTGAGCATGTGGCTTGCAGCACGAAATGTCGGCACCATTTGCCGACATGACGTAATCGAGGAAACTCGTTCGTCAACACCAGCGAGCTGCAGCTCCAGAATGCGTGTTACTATTAGTCCATGCACGTTGTTAGTCTGCCCGATGGACTCGAGTGTAGAGCACCTGTTTCACGTTCAAGGTGCGGTGCCTCCTGGTCTTGTAGGCCACTCCGAGCAGCGAGACCAGCCCGAACACCAGCAGCATCGCGTTGAAGCCTTCCATCGACGACCACATCGCCACAAGCGTGCCGTTGTACGCGGCGTCCATGGCGTACATCTCGTCGTCGCCGTGGTTGTACGCGCTCGAGACGTACGCCACGATCTCGTCCTCGTGGAGCCGCGTCGGGTCCAGCGAGATGGGCTCGCCGTTCTCCACGTAGCAGATCGGACACGCCGTCTTCGACGGCCACTGCTCCTTCTTGAGCACCTTGTTCACCGTGTTGTGCATCTTCCATATCCAAAAGGCCACAGCGTGCAGGCCCTCTGAATCCTTAGCGGCGAGCTCGTTGATGATACTCTCGGGGTTGGACAGCATAAAGTGCTCCCTGCACTCCTCGCACCCGAAAAAGTGCTTCACATAGAGACGAATGGCTGCCATGATCCTGCTCGGCTTCCAAGGGTTCGTCGCAGTCTCTTCGCTAGGCTTCACTTCACTCACTGTAATACTGTGAAACAGCGTCCACAGTCCGCACGTGTACGTCTTACAAAACGTCCATGACTCGTCCTCGCTCGACGCAAACAAGTTGACCGGGAACGTCTTCTCTCGCGCAGCCACCTTCCATCTATTCATCAGCAACTTCCAGTCCGCGTGGTTCCAGTGGTTACTCGTACGCATGGACTCTGCTAGCGTCGCCAGCACGTCTCGATTCTTCTCCATTGGGAACGAGGCCGCTAGCGCCTCCACCCACATAAGCGCCGCCTCGTACCTCTCTCCTTCCAGCACATTGGCCCCCATGAAGAACCCGTTCTGGAACGTCGACACGGCGGCAATTCCCGCGTCATGCAGACGTTTGTACTTAATCTCCAGCGACTGGTCGTTGTATGTCGTCTCTCCATCGTTCCCATCAGCTTCCACTCCGTCATTCCGGAAGTTCTTGAGCTTTGCCGCCAGGTCCTCGACGCTCACGCCGGACTTGATGCCATGCTCCTCCATGAGCCTCTCGGCCCAACCAATCACAGCCTTGCTGCTGCGGGCGCCGTGTGGCATCATGGCCGACTTGTCCGCGTCCGCCGGCACGTGGTGGATCTTCACGCCGGGGTAGCCGTGGACACCCTCGGTGTTGCAGATTTCGTTGTTCTTGGTGCAGTCCACGGCGCCCACCTGCACTTTGTCCGTCTTGGCGTAGAAATTGGCGATGCGTTCCCACTCGGGCGCGAAGTGGCGGCAGTGCGGACACCAGGGAGCGTAGTAGTCCACCAGCCATACGGTGGACGAGTCCCGCAGCATCGCGTCGTAGCTCGCCGCCGTCAGCGAGTGCACCTGGAACGACTTGGTGAACAGCGGACTCGTGTCGTGCTTCATGAGCGAGAAGGCGGACGCACGGGAAGGCAGCAACAATGCGAGCGCCGCCAGCAGAAGCATCCGCAGCGCCATCTCAATCGCCAATTTTGGGAACTGTTTTGAGAAGGTGAAAATGAAGGCGAAAATGTAGCGGAACGGATTATTGCTATTGCTAAGTACGCCGGACGTCAGGCTTTAACTCGAATGCTTCTACTTGCTGCGTAGCAGCTGAACCAGAACGTAACGGCACTACCTGCTTAACCTCGAGTCCTACGAGTAGACACGAATGTCGACTAGGTCACTTTCGAATTCGCTCGACTTGCCAACAATAACAGTTTTCACACGCAATAATGACTGGTATTGCTGGTTGCAGTAGTGCCGTTTGGGGGAAAGTTGATTGAGCATAACTGCGAGTTGGAAGTATACGCTGACTGAAGCGAGTGTTCAATGTAGAGGCGCTTTTCTAGATGTAACTCGGATAGTTGTGGTCCCAAGCTCCAATTGATCTTAGGTGCCTTCAACTGCCTGAAAGCGGTGATTCAGAGCGAATATTTCACTGGTAATCCTCGCTACACGATTTGCCCATAGCTGACATCACGCGAAGAGATGCAGATAAAATCACTAACTTTTCTCCGGAATAGCTTACTTGAACGAGGTGATTCCAGAAACGATGCCCATGCTAGAAGCAGTGGCCATTTGAACATCAATTACGTTAAGGCTTTCAATGAAAACGCTTCAGTCCTCGAGGCTTGGTAAGAAAGTTCCAACAATTAACATATGCAGAATAAATGCAGCAAGGGAGGAAGGCTTTGTGAATCGAGTTTTTTTGAAAATCTACATTTGCTAGCCATGCTTTGTCTTTCTCCCAAAAGGCACAAAACAGCTCGTAATAGCTATGCTTCAAATAAGTGTCGGCGGAAAAATCTGCGTGCTGAGTTTCTCCGTGGGCGTTGATATCGAGGATCAATCTCGGTCTTGCTTGTGTATCTCTAGATACCAACCTTCGTCCTACAGGACCGGAGGACTCGATCTGATGGAATGTGATCACGTTGCCGTTGGAGAGTGAAAAGTTGAATTTCGTAGTTAGAAGCTCCATTCCAGACCTCATGAGACGACCCAAGCGGCTTTCTCCTCATGCTACCCCACGCTTGCGATGGATGACCCCGATATCTCCGGGCGAGGAAGTCCGATGGACAAGCTGATGGTTTGGTTGGAGCGTAACGGCGAGATATACCGCACAGCGACGCGAAAACGCGACATACTGAAACAACTGAGCGAGGAAATAGAGACGAGCGGCGTCTACGGACTGACTGTGGACTCGATACGCACGCAGCTTAACCGCCTGAATCTCGTCGCCGTCCTCTCCTCCGTACAAGTCGACGAACTCCTTCGAGGCCAACAGCTCCACATGATGCTACGCAAGAGGCCTCGGAGGCCTCTAACGAAACCGAGCCAAGTCAGCATCCTGGAGCCAATTTGCAGTCGATGAACGCGATTCTGGAGCCGACCGAGATGAGTCGCCGCTTTGATCTTCTTTTCGCTATGGACAGCGATGCAGCACGTGAGCTCGACACGAGTAATATTCAAGAAGGCAGTGCTGCGAACCGTGCTGTCATCAAACCCGAACCGATAATTCAAAACGGATCCAGGAACAACCCGTTCGTCGTTGGTGAAGCAGAGAACGACGAAGACCAAGCAGCAGGAACGAGTTTTAATGCCGCCGGGGCGAGGGGTCAGCGAGGATCATCCGCGCTTGATGTGACTGAAATACAACGGCGCGTCCAGTTGGTCTGTGCGAGGCTTGAGCTCGAGCAGAGAGGTGTCGCCGCAGAGATCATCGACCGGCTCCTTCCTTTACCGAACGAATAGTTGAAGGTTCCAGCGATTCAACGGGAACGACCTGCTTTCACACCTCACGCTATTCGTACGAGTCCGTTGCTTTTTCCTCCATCGCCAGTTTCATTGGTGTGGGCGAAGCGACACAAACCCATTTGCATTGCTCAGAGATAACGAGATGGAGCGGTCTGTGGTGGCCCCTGTACGGCGTGTGGCTCTGGAGCTGGCACCGGAAGACTTGCAAGCAGAGGTTTGAAAGAGTTCATTCACATTTTCATAAAGTCTTTATGAACTGAAGCGCTGTTTATTGTTCTCGTGTTGCATTCAGTTCGCCAGCTACTCGATCGCTGTGGGAGATGCAAACTCACGCTTGGCAGCATTGCAGGAATGCTACGATGAAGAGTACGACGCTGCCGTGATCGAATACGAGGTAGCCGTACACAAACGCGAGATGCAGCGGACCAAGCAGGCTTTCCAAGACGCTCTGAATACTGCCGTCGCGTTGGAGCGGGAGGCCTTGGAACGCGAGTCCAAGTCGGCCACCATCGTCCGTGAAAT
>JAABLK010000821.1:0-16173 GCA_012295415.1 Phytophthora chlamydospora | reverse complement strand
CAAAGCGAGCGATGCTCGACTCATTGCACCCGCGTGCTGGCATCGTGACGGTCTACGGCAAAGTACTCATGTACGATACTCCGAGCCAAGTATGTGTCACGATCTCGAAGTGTGATGGTTGGCGCACTGCTACAAGTGTGATATGGCAACGGATCCCTGAGCTTGCAGTAGTTGCGTTCTACAATCAACCCAACTGTGTGGGCGGCGTTGCCTACACGACGGATCCCGGTACTCCTTCGGGATCCCATCGGTTCAGCGATAGGGTAACTGGTAAGGTTATCAAGTCGCTCATGGTGCTGGAAGACTCGTCACTTCCGACTGGGGGACTCATCTACGAATGCTTCACTAGCCTCAATGGGGTCCTCGAGTATACTAGCCTGACGAACAGCTCCAGCGGCAGCAACTCCTCGGAAGGAGAAGCTACCGTGACATTCTTCCCAGCTACTGATGCTAACACGACGTCGAACTGGCTGGACCCACTACCCAGCGAAAACTAGAGCTCAGACCGTGCTTCGTTTCATTTCGTCTGGAATACTCTACGACCTCAAAAATCGATAATTTCTCATGTGTCCAATGCAAAAATGTTTTTCGTAAAGCTAGTCACGTTCTTCATCCGAAGTCTCGGCTGAATGACCAAACAAAGCTACCGGTAAATATACCCGTGTATCGGTCATCTCTTTGATGCACGCCATGACCAAGCCTGGCAATCCAGTGTTTCTAAGGTACCCTTGCTAGTACAAATACGCTTTTCCTTATAGTAAGCCACTGCTACAAACAAACGTTCGAATTCTCGATAAGCGTTCACTGAGGTAGCGTTCCTCTTCTTCATTTTTTCTTCTTGGTAGCTTGATTTCAAACCTGCCGCCTCCAACTTCCAGTGGTTCACAAGGCGTTGGCAGGAATCGAGACGATCATGGGCGTTAACCTTTGGTAAGGCTCAAGTTTGCACGACATTTGCCAGCTCGAACAAGTGCCGTGGCGCTTCGTGCCAGCAGCAACAAGCATCTGGTTCTGCCAAGACAAGGGCTGCAAGGGCAAAATCGTCTACACGACCAACCCCCAGTCTGTCGGCGGGTAAATCGGTCGGAGTTGGGATCAAGTCATGCCTGGCGGTGAAGAACTCAATGTGCCCAACCAAAGGAAGCTTTGCTCGAACGCAGACAAGAGCCCAACGGATCCATATCGGCAAACTAATTCACCAACGTCACTTGACGGATCCATTTTTAAGAAAAGTGGAAACATGTCGGAGAATTTATTTGCCCCACTGTCACAAAACGATACTTTGATGAGCTGAAAGAGATACTAGAAGTAATCTCGGGAGCATTTTTGACACGGAGAAACACAAATGAACATCCTGTTTTTGTTTCCTCAGTTTTTCCCGAGCACTTTGAAAATATGTTGGGCAACCAAGTCGCTTGCACGAATTGGCGTCAGGCTGTTGGTGCCCAGTTTCGCATCCCCATCCTGCCATTTTGTCAACGTGCTAACCGCAGTTGCGAGTTGAAGTGCATCATCTCGCGCCCGGGGATCCTGAACGAGTTCTCTGGTGGAAAAAAAAAAAAAAAACTGAGTAAGTGCCACTGCGGAAGTAGTACGAAGAAGGTGTTTTACGTCACAATTGCAGCTCTAAAAGCACTCACCTCAGCGCTTCTGCAATTCTTGGTGCCGTGCATTTACTGAAGAGAAGCTCGGGCAAAACTGGCCTGGATGCAGCAACGATACTTTCAGTGGACGCAGTCCTATCAACGTAACCAGAAAACGTTTACAAACCTTCCTAGCAAGAGGTTGGGGACCGATACAAACCGGACGGCTGCTAGTTGCTGCGCGATCAACTCGGTCACCTTATTAGCGCGATAGATCACAATTGTCGGTAGATTAGCCAGCGTTGTCTCGAGCACGATCGTCCCAGAAACTGCGACGGCGACATCTGAAGCCTATTAACAAAGTAGGTTATGCTCAGGTTAGCTCCCCGGTCGGTACTGCGGTAGCATTGTGGCCTCAGCTCCAGCGATTACCTGGAAAAGGCAATGACGAGTTTCTGCATTAAGGTCTGACAGAACGCGGCAGCTGACGCTTGCTGGAATGCTGGCAATGAGTTGCTCCTCAACGGCAGCGATCGTGGGAAATACGACGTAAGCCTGAAGAGGCCCAAGAAGGGGTTAGGACCCTTTCGTTGAAGCACTTTGCAATGATAAGTTACCTGGCGTTTCGGTCCTAGATTGTTATCTTGCTCGAACGCTTTGATGGCATCGAGCACTAGCTGAGAAGACTTCTTCACTTCGCTGGCACGGCTGTAGAAAAACAGAAAGCAAAAAACAAAAAGTAAACTTCTGCCATGAAATAATGCAAGTAAAGCAAGAAGACTCGAGCCTCCAGTAGTTAGTTACCTTCCAACCAGTGCACAGATCACGAACGCATCCAGTGGGATCCCAAAGCTCTCTCTGGTGTGAGTCCTGGTGCTTAGCTGTCGCCCATGGTTGGCCAAAGCGTAGAACAGACGGCTGCGTGCTTCCAAGGCGCTCCGATCGTACTTCGACAGATCGAGGAGCGCATCCGCTTCTGTCTCAACCTCGCAGGCAGGCAGGGAATTCAATCCAGGTCGTACGTTCTGTTGGCTACTTTCGTAGACGCCATGGACTTCCAGGAAGTCTTCCACTGCTGGGTGACCCACAAAATGACACCAAGATCGCTCCATCTTCGAGTGTGACCCCTTTTTCAAGCTTGTCTGCTCTCTAGGGGCCTCAAAAATCTCCTCTTCGAAGGGCAAAATCGTGAACATGGCGTCCAGTAGCCGTTTCAACTCGGTGAAGTCTCGCGTGCCTCGGTGTTTGTACGCCCACACTGACGGCGCGACATAATGAGCCTTCTTGATGCGTTTCCCACCCATCTTCAGCTCCCGAGCTTGCAGCGCCTTCAACACCCGAAACGTGAATCCTTTCGAGTCAATGGTGAGCACCAGCTCCGGCTGGAACGCCTCAATATCACATAGCGTATCCTGGATCCTTCGCTATTCCATCAACACACCACCACTCAATAACCAACCACACACACTATCTGCAATGTCCGCCCCATCCTACCCGAAAGCGCCAAATGTATGGCACCACCTCCACGAGCCCCATGACCGACAGTTCTTGCATCGGGAAGAGCGACTCAAAGCCTCCAGCTTCACACATCTGTGGTCTGTTTGCATTGCATTACAGCCAACATCAGCCGCTCCATGCCAAGCTTCACATCAATCCAGGGATCTCAACGTTAGCGCACCCGCCGATTCCTCGGAATTCCAGTTTCTGTGGAGGTTGATGGCGTTGCAGCGCACGAATGACTTTGGCTCCGATGGCATCGCCCGAAGCCTCCCCAGCGATCACATAGAGCTTCAAGGGCGTACGGGGCGTCTCACCCGCGACACAAGCAGTCGAGTAACTCCACCAACGACCCCGAAGTCCTCGAAGCGATGGGCGACGCCACATCTCGAAAGTCTCGGTTGATTTGGCCAATAGACGGGGGCGACTATCTTGAACGTCTCGGTTGATTTGACCAATAGACCGACTGAAGACCATGCAAGGACTGACACACGCGACATTTGCTTCTCATTTGGGCAGGCACAGCACCGCTGGATGCTGCTCTATTGACTGTGGACGGCCGCGCTTTCGTCGTTGGTCTCTACCTCTTTCTCCTCCTTTTTTCCCTCTCTAATTCTCGAGCTCGGCCTTCTTCTCGTTGATGATCTGGAGCACGACGGGGTTTGTCACCTGCTTCACTTCCTCCAGGAACACGGCGCGACGCGAGCTCAGCTGCTTCTTGGCCTCGGCTGACACTTTCTCGAGCTTCTGTGCCTTCAGCAGCGCCTGCAAGCACAGCAGGAACTTCTTCTTGCGCAGAGCGATGTCAAACGCAGCCACGTGCGTCTTGACGTCCTGCGGCGCGTAACGCTGCAGAATGGCCACGAAGCGCCAGGCCTCCTCGAGCGCGGGCTTCTCCGCCAGCTTCTCGCCGAACGGGTCTTCGTCCTTGGCGCGCGTGGGGCCCGGGTTCGCCTTGGCCTTGCCGTTCTTGGCCGCCTCGCGCTCCTTCTCTTCGACCTCCTTGTGCAGCTTGGCGTTCAGCTCCTCCTCCTCTTTCCTCTTGAACTCGGCCTTACGAGCCTTGGCGAGCGCACGCTTGGCCTTCTTCTTCTCCGCGGCCGACATGTTGGCGGCGGCGGCGGCAACGATCGCCTCTTCCTGGGCCTTCTTCTCCTCCTTCTCGGCCAGAGCCTTGTAGCAGTCAATGGCGCCGTGCGCGGCCTCCACGAAGAACGGGCGGCCGTAGATGTCGTCGCACAGACGCAGCATCTGGATGTACGCGCGCAACGTCATCTTGCGGATGCAGTACGTGTGGAAGTCGAACTGGTCCTCGATGAAGTCGTTGAAGTGCTTCTCCACGGCGAAGAAGCGCTTGAGCGCCAGGCCGAACTTCTCCTGGCGCAGCTGACTCTTGCCGCACTCGATCTCGTACCACATGCACTGCATTTCGAACAGGTTCTGCTGCGGGTCGCCCTCGTGGCGAGTAAAGAGAGCGATCGTGGCGTCAGCTTCGTCCACGCGGTCCGCGTGAAGCAGATACTCGGTAGCCTTGTTGTTGATGTAGCGGTCGGCCAGGTCAAGCTTGCGGCCCTCCACCATCACGTCGGCGGCCTTCGTCAGATCACCCATGTGCTTGAGGATACGCGCCTTGCGCTGGAAGAAGTCGAGCAGCTTTGGCTGCTGCTTGATGCACTTCTCAATGTACTCCATGGCCTTGGCGAAGTTGCCTAGACGGTCGTAGTGCTGGGCCGCCAAGTAGTTGGCCCACAGCAAGACCTTCTCCGTCGAGTTGGCTGCGATCGAGTTGTCTCCCGTGTCAAGCGGCTTCTTGGCCTCCAGCGTCTTGAGGTAGCCGAGGATCAGCTCCTCCAGGATCTTCTCCTTCTCTTTGTCTGCGTACAAAGGCTTGAGGTCCGAGCCCAGCGAAGGCACATTCTTGTTCAGCTGGCGCTTGAGGTACACGTCAGCGTACTGCTTGAACTCCTCGCCACGCGTGAAGTCGAGCGGGAAACGCAGCGAGATGAGCGACTCGGCACCGATCGTCGCCTTCTTCTCGGCGTAAAAGGCTGCGAGCGCCTTCTCCTGCTCCACGCCGTTCTTCGCCTCGGTGAAGTCAATAGACTCCGAAGGCAGCGGGGATTTCTTCTGCTGCGTGGGCTTGGACACGAACAGGTCCTGACGCTGGAGGATGGCGCACTGCATGCCGCGGTGGAACTCGTAGTTGTCGAAGTTGATCTCCAGCAGCTCCTCGAAGATCGTCTTGGCCTCGTTGTAGCGCTCGAGCTGCAGCAGGAACTGCCCCTTCTTCTGTCGCCAGAAGAGCGTGTCCGTGATTTGGCTCTTGTTGTCTTCAAGATGCTGCAGCGCCTTCTCGATGTCGCCAGCTTCTTCCAACAGCTGGTTCTGGTACAGATGGATCTCGCTGTCCTCGTAGTTGGCCTCGCGCTCGCCCTCGAGCGTACTGAAGTACTTTTCGATGATATCAATGGCCATCTGGTAGTTCCCCACGAGGTGGTGGGCGATGGCAAAGCCGATCCAGTTGTTGCGGTTGTTGGGCTTGAGCGTGAGCATGGTGCGACGCGTCTCGGCGAAGCCCTTGAGGTCACGCATCTGCACTTGCAACAGGTACAGATCCCGCAGGATCTGCAGGTTCTCAGGATCGATGCGGATGGCGTTGCGGTAGCACTTGATGGCCTCGTGGTAGTTGCGGTCCGAGCGGTACAGCAGTCCGAACACGTGCCAGCACACGTGACTGCGCAGGTCGTGACGTAGGCCGCTCTTGACGAACTCGTAGGCCTCCTCCTTGCGGCCCATGCAGTTGAGTGTCAGGCCCTTCATGGCTAGCGTCTCGCCGTGCTCCGGCTGCTTCTTGAGGATGGCGTCGGCGGCCTTAAGGCCCTTCTTGTATTGCTTGAGCTCGTAGCATTTCTAGGGAGATATACAGCGTTAGAGGAGGATCCACGAGGTGCAACGAATGTGAAAGGATAGAGCACAAGCAGGGGAATAAGGTGGCATGAGAGGGGGGAGATGTACGCACCACGATGGAGCGGAAGAGCGCGCTCTCCTTCGCGGGCAGAGGCTTGCTCACCGCCATGGCTTTCAGGATTTTCAATGACGCCGGAGCAGGGATCCTACCGGCGTTTTGGCCTATGAAAAACGAGGAGAGTGAATACGCAGAAGTGATTTGATAAAATGGCGATATCAATTTTGACCAGTGCGAGTGAGTGAAGGCGTAATTACGACTTGTAAAAATATATCAGTGTGTGCGCCACATAAACGATCTTTCAGCCACAGCTGACAGGAATGATGTCGCTGTGTATCTGGCCGTTTGCGGTGGTTCAGCAGCAGCAGCTGCAAAGGCAACGTGCGGCAGGCAGGCAACGAGCGGAGGCTTGACAAAGCAGAAGAGTGTATTCACCATGTAGAAAATGGATTATCCGGTCACGGAAATACAACGACCTGAGCGGGTGCTCATGCAGAGGGAAGACTCGACAGTCGGGAGACTGCTAATACGTCCTCCGTCGCAGGAGGCGAGCAGCTCCACCGCACATAACTACTCGTTGGTTGCAGCCTGAAGTGCTGCCGATACAGCTACCTGAGCAGCTACCGACGTCACTACGGTCACGGAGCACCTTACTGGTTCTTCTCCTGGATCTTGGCAGCCACATCCTTGGCAGCCTGCTCACCGCGCTTGAGCGCAGAGTCGATCTGGCCCACGTGCGGGGCCACGTACGGCTTGATCAGAGTGTTGTAGATCACGTTCGAGCCCTGAAGACAAAGAAAGACACGAGATAGAAACCGTAAGACACTGACTCAACCTTGCCAGTCCGATAGGCCAGGAGCAGTAGAGTGAAGTAGCCAGTGGGCCGTACCTGAGTGGACGGGTGGTAGCTCCAGACGAGGAAGGCGATCTTAAAGAAGAAGTAGAAGGGGATCCAGGACAGCACCAGGTCCGTGATGGACTCCGTGAGGTTGAAGAAGGCGTAGACGACCCAGTAGGTGAGCCACTGCGTGTCATCGCCCGTGCCGGGCGTGTTGATAGCCTTGAAGGACATGTAGGCCGGATAGATGAAGCCCACGAGGCCCACCACGAGCTCCTCGCCGCCCACCACGAAGAGCAGGATGCCCGCCAGCAGTGCGCCCACGCAGAAGATGTAGAACTTGTCCACGCCCGTCTGCTTCTCCAGCTCCACGATCTTGTCGTACCGCTCCAGCTTGAGCGAGATCTTCTCCTTGTACTCCATAACCTTGTCCATGCTTGCTTGCTTGCTTTACTGTACTCGTGCACTCACCGGCTGCGGGCTTCTTTCGAAAGTGAAAGCGTGGATTCCTCCCCCCTGCTTTCCCTCGGACCAGGCTGGCTCGCGGGTGCTGTCATTGGCCAAAACAGATCCTTCTCTTGGAGTGATGGTCGTGCCGCTTCGGTGGCAGCCCTCAAATTCACTTGGCGAAAGTATGGGTTTCGTCCATGAAAATGAAGCCAACTCGCATTTTCACCAATGGATTTCTTCCGACCACATGCCCAGCTGTTTTCCCTCGCGCATTCTGATTCGCTGAAAGAAACCAGACCCTGTGCAAACGAATACGGGACGTCAAGCTGAAGAAGAACACGAGTTCGAGGTGTCCGCATCATCTCCTTCCTAATTCTGTCGCCGCGAGGGGTAACGGGTCAACCTCTCGACACCTTATCTTCTTCGCAGCTCTCTCCTCTCCAGTTCGTCGTGCTTCGCTGTCTCGAATTCACCCTGCAAGCCTTAATCCATGTACGGCAACGGCACACGGGACGCAGCGGCCGTCGACTTGTCCTTCTCGCAGATCCTGGAGGTACGCAGTACACAGCATCAGCGCAGGAGGCCTCGCAAAGCTCCAGTACCAGCCAATGGGGTACCGAGACGCTTCCGGCCGCCTGCAGGCACGCCAAACACGTTCCTAGAGACGGAAGACAACGGACCTCCTGCCTACGGTAGCAGCATGCTGGACTCGGTCTACGAGGGCAGTGAAGACATGTTGGAGGAGAACGAGGAGGACGTGAGAATTGGGGCTGCAGCGGAAATGAGCAGCAGCACAGAGGACGAGGGATGGACAAATGGAGACGACGGACAGCTGGGCCAGGACATGTACAGGTTCGTGCAGCCACGGAGACTTTCCTCCTGGGTGCAAGACGACGCTGTATTCGCCTGCTTCAAGTGCCACGCGGTCTTCTCGCTGCTGGTGAGGAAGCACCACTGCCGCGCGTGCGGCCGCATCTTCTGCTCGGCGTGTTCGAGCCAGCGGGTGGTGATTCCAGGGGACTATGAGGCCACCCCCGTAGCTCCGACGTACAGCTCGCTGTCGACGAATGCCAGTGATTTGATTGGCAATATTAGCTGGTACTTGACGTCGTACTCGAGCCCCAGTGGTGCGGGGAGCACAGACATGAGCGGCAGCACAGTGATTCGCCACTCGCAGTCGTTTAACGACTCGGGGTCACACAGCTTGTCGCCGGAAGAGCAGCAGGAGAAGTTCCTGAAGGATGTGCAACGCCTGCAGGAGAACAACGTTATCAGCAAGTTCACGCCAAACCGCTCGAGGTCGGGGAGCGCCTCGTCATCGCTGTCGAGCAGCGGGACAACGACTGCCCCGAGCTCGCATAGGTCCATGCCGATCCCGGAAGGTAGCGTCATGCAACGCGTGTGCGACGACTGCGCCTGTGCGCTGCAACAGCGCCGACACCACTACAACACCGTCAAGGTCTTTGAGCTGTGCGAGTTCGACCTGCAAGAGCTGCGAACGCTGGGTCAAGTGTGCCGGAAGTGGCACCGAGCGACCATCATGTGCCTCTCCATGTTCCGCCAGATTCAATACTATTTGCCTACGCATCGACTGTCAGAGCGGGAGAAGAAGATGCTGATCATCAACCGCAAGTTCCTCGGTGGTCATACGAAATGGCTGCTGCAGCTCGTCAAGGCGGTGGACTTTTCGGAAGAAAACGAGACGGAACACCTCGTCTTGGACATGACCCAGAGCGAGATCGAAAGCCCAACAGCAGCTCGTCGACGGCGGGAGAAAAACTGTCAGCTGGTGGAGGAGGTGATGGCGCTGCTACAACAGGAACGTAAGCACAAGTGCATGCTGACCATGTGCTCGCGCCTGTGCAAGCCGCAAATTGGCAGCGTTGACGCGTTGGAAATTCTGGCCGACGAAACCATTTGCAACCACCGACTGCGTGGTATGGCAATTGATTCGCTGCTCAGAACTGCCACGGAGAACGAGTGGTGGAGTTACGTGCAAGTCCTGCTCCACAGTCTCAGCGTCGAGTCCAATGCTGCTGGAAGTAAACTGGGCGAGGCGCTGCTCCGTCAAGCGCAGTGTGATATCCGGTTCTGCTACGATTTGTACTGGGGTCTCACCGTCATGGCTGAGGATCCGAGCTGTCGCCGCAAGTTTGACGGTATGAAGCAGCGATTGCTGCTCACTTTGGCGCAGTTCAAAGATAAATCATCGGGTGGACGTCTCGTCGAGTCTAGAAAGTTTGCTAGCGACGATATCGCTGAGCAACTTCTACGAGGCCAGGAGTTGGTGGACTTGATGTGGAAGATTCCGCCGCGCATTCCTGTTGAAGACGCGCGTCGAATCCTGGAGGTTTCAATCAAGAAGTCATCTTTCGGTGCGTCGTCAGACGACAGGAAGTCGGGTGACTCTGAGATAGCGTCAGCCAGTGGCGAACAGGAATGGCCGCTCCTGCGTCTGCCTGTGGATCCACAGGTCAAGGTGAGCGGGATTGACTACAAGAAGATCGAGGTGAAACGAAGCGCAGAGGCGCCCATGATCATCACGTGTACGGGCGTCGATCGCGAAGAAGAGGAAGCCGAGGACTCGACAGACGCTAACGCAGAGTCGCAACGGAGCACTTGGAGTCGCCGTACTCAGAAACTGCCGCATTATCGGCTCATGTACAAGCGGGATGATCTCCGCAAGGACTCGATCGTCCAGAACATCATAAACGTCATGTACCTGATCTTGAAGCAGGAGACCCGACTGGATATTCCGTTGGTGACGTACCGTGTGCTGCCCACGAGCAGCTTCGACGGGCTCATCGAGATTGTGGAGAACGCGCACACCCTGTACTCCATCATTCGCGACCACGGCACAATCATGAACTTCCTGCACCACTACAACGGCCATCGCACGCTCAGCGACATCTCGTCCTCGTTCCGGGAGAGTTTGGCGGCTTACACTGTGATCACGTTCCTGCTGGGCGTGGGAGATCGCCACGCAGACAACGTGATGCTCACGAAGGACGGCATCCTGTTCCATATTGACTACGGTTTCATTCTGGGCAAGGACCCGAAGCCGCTGCAGCCTCCAATGAGGCTGGATCACTACATGATCGAGGCACTCGGAGGCGCCCAGACCCAGCAGTTCGAGCAGTTCAAGCAGCTCTGTGTGATCGCGTTCAACTGTCTGCGAAGGCACGTGAGTCTCTTCATGATCATGCTCACGCTCGTGGTGAAGGCACTTCCAGAGATCACGGACTTCGGCGTGAACTACACCCAGAGTGATCTGGAGGCTTTCGTGATCGAACGCTTCCTGCCTGGCCAGTCGGATGATGAAGCAGCCACCGCATTGATGCTGCGCATGGAAGGCAAGCTGAACGAGCGCATCGGCATGAAGCTCAGCGATTTTGTGCATGCACACTCGAATGAGAAGACGGTCTCAAAAGGCATGACCTCTGTAGGCTCGTCCGTCAAGATCGGCGTGGAGGCTGTCGAGGCGACGGTATCGACGGTTGCGAGCTCGTTCACGAGCAGTGCTTCATCCATCTACAAGTACATGTGGGGAAGTGGGCCGCAACGGTGAGCTCAACTTGTAAATCCAGGCGTGCTGAGGGGTGTGGTGGAGGAGGTAGCGTACTGAGGCACTGTACGCGTTTTGCTTTGGGTGTGCGGTGTTTGTGGACAGCTAAAACATATATATTTTATTCCTGCTGAGGTTCTTCCAGGTGCTGCGGATCACGTGGTCTTGTCACTTTGTGCAGTCTTGCTCAACGCTTGTGCTTCAAGTGTGTGCGTAGGTGATCACTTGGAAAGACTCGATGCTCACTCCCTCCGGCGTCGCCTCCGTCTCCATCTGGAAGAATCCTGAAGTGATTAATGGCGGTGAAGCGAAGACAGGGATCATGCAACTCGGGTCCAGGTAGAAGACACACACTGCGGTGGTTGGCAGATGCTCCCACACGACTCTGCTGGCAGGTCCCCAGCCTTTGCTCTTGGCGAACGACGTGCACACGGAGGTCGGTGCTTCGAACAGCAACGGAAGCTGGACAAGCGTCACAATACCCGCTTTGGCGATTGCCATTTTCAAAAACAGTGATAACTGCGTTGGCTTTCCACTGCTGCAGATTGGAGAGTGACGTTGCCGAGGTGCGGGTGTTGAGTACTCGTCAGCATGTCGTGGATGCCTCGTAAATAGGGTGGGCTCTTGATCCTCGGCTTGTGGGTCTAACGATACATTGGCGTAACAAGACGATATCGCTTGCCGTTGGGAATGATTTCTTCTAACGAAAAACAACAGAATAAAGTAATAATGTTTGAACTTTCATATTGTTCCTTTTGCATTCGATTGCCCGGATACCAATTCACTGCAATGCTCGTTTGAACATCCTGGTTAACGAGAAAGCACTCGACCAGTTAGTTGGTCGTATTATCAGGCAGCGGTGCATGCCAGTTCTCCGATACGTTTCCGGCGGTCTCGAACGTTGATCCGTGAAGTGACGTAGAGTCCTCCGTTGAATTGTTTGCCGGCGTGGATCCGTTGATCACTTCGCCGCGTTCAATCACCGCGTTGAGGTTGTAGTAGCACTCGCTGATCACGCCCTTAAGAGGGTACATAGAGTTTCCCACCGCCATCAGCGACTTGATCGCGACTCCGGCCGGATTGCTGGTAAGAACCGCCGTCCCTGACGACAGACTGGGGTTCGTCGCGTAGACAATCTTGCCTGTGCAGTCGTCTTCCGCGTAGTACCAGATGCTTATGGCCGTTGGAACTGCACGCCACATCACTCGGTTCGAGTTGGCCCACGCCCTGCAGTGGGAGAATGTCGTGCAGACTTGAGTGGCAGAGTCGAACCATTTGTCAACACCCTTGACTGTCCGGACTCCAGCCACCGCCATTGGAATCGTCTTGAATTCGCTGGTGTCTTCCGGAAGACCGACGTGTGATGGTGTCGGCAAGAAGAGTAATGGGGCTATAGCAAAAGTTAGTTAACAATGGCGCCACTACTCATCCACAAACGCAGTCCAGCTATATTTCGTGGCGAGCATGGAGAACTTACCAATTGTGGGTTGCATTCATCTATTATGCAACGTCTCGAGCCATTCCAACGTAGATCGATACCCATCGCCAGGTTAAAATACTCTGCACGAAGTCTGTGAGGAGAATTCAATGAAAGCGAGGACAAATTAGAACTTGAAGCGATAACATGTATTCGCCAGAAGCTTTAGTATGCTAGTTTTGCTATCGCCAAGTGTTTCAGCTCTTTGACCGCGGTAGCTCCGGCAATCCTTTCTCAAGCAGTCGATCCCGCTTCATCGGGTAGCGGTTCCATCCAAGTACTGGAGTCAGTGAAGTTTGCAGCCACGTCAATGCTGCGTGAAGCATTTGTGTGCTCGGCAAAGGCAGCCAGGTCATAGAAACACTCGCCAACGATGCCGCGCATCGGAAACTTGTTTGCACCTACTGCCATAAGCGACCGGATCTGGTGACCTCCAGACTTCTTGGGTAGCACCTTGGTACCGGAGGGTTCGGCTGGGTCCGTGAAGAAGACAAGGTCGCCATTGTTGCAGTCCTCGCCCTTGAAGTAGTGGACACTGATGCCCAACGGAAGGGCGCGCCACATAATACGCGTTGCAGGCCCCCAGCCTTCGCAGTTGTCGAACGTATCGCACATATTCGTGCTAGCGTCGAACCAGAGGTTCAAGCCGTCCAAAGTACCAATGCCCGCGACCGCCATGGAAATTCCTGCTGAATCGACAACGTTGGAGATTGAGAAGTGACGACATGTTTCAGCGCTGGAGCGGCCAACAAGTTGTCGACTACTTACGTTGATGAAGCAGTAAGGGGGCGACAGAAGTAGTGGGTGGTAAGTTTTAGACCGGGTCTTGCATACCGTTAACGTGGGTGATCTTGCCTAGGTTTTCAGAGATCTACCATTCCTAGCTGATGGCGTCAGATAGGATGCTCGTCAGGTTGAGAAAATATACACCTGGTATACGATTCTTGAATGCGTAGGAGTTCTATGAAATTTCAAATCGTAATACATTGAAATTGTTGTTCCAGTTGCTCAAATTCCCACCGTTTTGCGCCTTGAGAGGTGGAAAATGTATCTAGCTAATGTTCGAGCTCTCGTTTCCACTAGGCAGAGGGTCCAGCCAGTTCGACGACGCGTTTCCTTCGGCACTAGGAATAAACGTCACGGATGTTTCTCCTTCCGTGGAGCTACTGCTGGTGACGGAGCTGTTTGTCGCGTTGGTGTCCTCGAGAAGTCCATTGAGACCAGTAAAGCATTCGGATATGAGTCCCCTGGTCGGATACACGGAGTTTTCCATCACCATGAACGACCTGATGATCCTGCCAATTGGACCGAGGTTGAACGCATGCGATCCCGAGGATTGAGACGGGTCGGTGGTGTAAGCGATTGCACCTTGACAGTCGTTATTCTGGAAGAAGGAGACGGCGGCAAGGCCAGGGATTCGTTGCCACACGACGCTAGTGGCGCTGCCCCAGTTGGTGCAGTTCGAGATCGTGACGCAGACTTGACTTGGAGCGTCGTACATTAAACTTCTCCTGTAGACCGTCACGATGCCAGCACGCGGGTTGAACATTTGGCTTACTTGTACAGCTGGTTGCGAATTGAAAAGTGACTAAACAAGGGACTACACGAAGACATTCAAGCTTCTTGGCCAAAGCTTTCAGGTTATTACCATACCCATTCCATTTATGCGGGGAGGTGCCTAGCACCACACCACTCGAGCAAATTCAGGCTATCCATGTACCTATGATAGCGTATGAGTCTTCACTCCCCCAAAACGTGTACGAAGTAGCAAGGAATATACAGCAGTGGCGCTTTTGTATTAGGTCATGCAGGATCTCGCACGGAAACAACTCAAAACGGATAGTTCTCGTTCAAAGTAAGACTGGTCGAGATATTTAGTCCAAGGGCTGTGTATTATTTTCTCGTCTGTCTATCCTGAGCAGGATCTGGTCCTGCAAATCAGGCGGTCAGTTTCTTGGCAGCGCATCAAACCAATTCAGTGAAACGTTTTCGCTGTCGCATTTAGTAATAATATGTTTGGTAGGGAACGGTGATTTTTCCGCTACAAGCAGTGAGTGAACTGTGTCGCCAATCTCGTCGTTCCAGCTCAGCTGTCGTGGATTGGACGTCTCTTCGACAATACTGCTGTACCAGCATGTTGTCGAACTCGTCTCGACTGCGCAGAATGGTAAACGGCGGAGCTGGCGAAGTTCCGTAGAATTTTATTGCATCATCTGCTATCCTGTGAACCAAGAATGCCAATCCCATTAAAGCAAACGAAAAATGGGTGTCGATTCCAGGAAGCTGCGCTTTAGGCTACACTAGATGGCAATGCACCACTGTCCGAGTTATCGCTACCCGAGAGAGCGTCGAGCCAATTCTTCAGCGACAAGTTTCCACCGGTCTCATAACAAACGTTCACCACTAAAGTTTCATAAAAATATTCGACAGTTTGTGCTTCCTTCGCAGCACATGCTGACGATACCGTCGAGAAGATACTTGTTAGAGGATTCGGTGAGTATGTGTGACTGGATCAAACGCCCGTTGCCCTCGAACTTGTAGGAGCCGAGGGTCCTCCCCTCCTTGCTGCTGTAGACAGGATCTCCACGACAATCGTCCTTCCCGAAGGAGATGAAGCTGTGGCTATTATGGAGACGAAGCCACCCGATCTGATGCGCCTTGCTCCACCCTTCTGAGGGTGAGAACGTGATGCCGAGCTAGGAATCCTGATCATTTTCGAGACAATCATAGCTCGTGCCTCCGTCGGATGAATATAAACCTAGTGGGGCACTGCCGATCTGCATAGTATCAGTCAAGAAGCTCAATGGAACGTCGATAGACTATGCGTATTTACGTTTAGGCTAGCTGGAAGAATGAATCGCTAAGCCAGAAGCTTACTAAAGCCGAATATTATCGATGAACTTTAGACTATACAGAGGTGGCAAACTGATATATTCGTCGAGTGGAACCTGTGTGTGTGTGTTTTTGTTTTTTTGTGCTTCATTTGATCATGTTGCACTCGAGTTTTCAAAGCAAACTCTTCACCCCCGTGCTCCCTGCTTGCATCTTGAAGTCGTCCAGCACTCTCTCAATCATCACCGACTTTAACGTGGCCGCTCGGTAGTGAGTCGAACCAGTTCGTCGACTAGCTGCCACTATCCACTCCGTACCATTCATTATCTTCCGCTGTAGCGTTCGACACCACCGTTGTTTCGCCGAGGCACTTGCTAATCACGGGGTAGGATGAACGAGCCGACGATTCCTTTGACGCCCTTGACGATTTAGTTGCCGAACGTCTTCTACACGTTGCTGCTGAAGACAACGGATCCAGTGCATTGCTCCTCCGCGAAGAACACGACGGTCTGGCCCGCCGGAACTCTTGAGTACAGGAGCTTGGTAGCACGTGAAACGTGATGCACGTTCGCCTCGGCATCCACTGCGTCAGAATTCCTACTTTAGTGAGCAGCATCGGGATGATAGTTGATCGTAGCTTCAGGCAACAAAAATCAAAAGCAGACTTCATCGGGACACATCTCACGTATTGAAACCAGCGGTTTTAGGATAACTAAAGAATAAATCGACAGAAAACCTCAAGACTTGGCCTATATGCTATTCGGCCGAGTAGCTGGCGATGTTGGAGGCCTGGAACGACGCCTCCCAGTTCTGTCCGTCGAAGGTTTCGGTGGTGACGCTCGTGATGGTTTTCGGGTCCACGCAAGCCACCGTGACGGCGTATCCGTCCGGGTTGCTGCGCGGGATGTAGAAGGCCGGCACGCCGCACTTCTTGCAGAACAAGTGTTGCGCCTTGTGCGTGTTAAA
>JAABLK010000820.1:0-16193 GCA_012295415.1 Phytophthora chlamydospora | reverse complement strand
CTAAACTGACTCGGCCGGGTTCTATTATGACCGGCCGAAGTCTCTGTCACTATGTCACTCTATCGCGGGGAATGTGTTCCACCAATCACAGACGCCCGTAACACCGAAAGGTCTTGACCTCGGTGGGACTTCAACGAGGGTTGTCTCGCGTGGGCAAAACCCAACACCACAGTTGGCCTTGAGCTCTTGAGCAGGCCTTGTGGATCCGTAATAGAAATACGGGATCCGGAGTCGTTCCTTGATATCCTTGTCCTTGTTTCCTTGCGGGGTTGTTCCTTGTTCTTTTCCGGGTCTTGCCGCTTCCAATAGCGGGATTTTGATGGGGTTGAGAGCCCAAAGGGCTCGCGCTGCCTGGCCAAGCTGTCCAGGGGCTGCCACGTGTGCAGGAAGGACGCAAACGTTTCACTTGGTCTATGTATGGGGCCAAATAAATCCCCTATACTATAGCCAAGTGAGTTCTTGGGTGCAAATTCGGTTCTGGTTTATGCCTTAGCCTTTCCTACCGCCCTTCTCTTCCGTGGGCGCTCCTGAGCCTCTCATTCTGCCTACATCTTGATCTCACTATAGATCCTGACCGGATCCGCATGCGATGGGTACGGATCCTGACCGGATCACCCAAAACTGGGTACGGATCTTGGCCGGATCCTTCCCGGATGGGTACGAATCTTATCCAGATCCGATCCCATCCGCTTACGGGACACCGACTGGGATCCTCCTATGTGGGATCCCGCATGTCGCACAGTCAAGATCCATCAATCTGGGGAATGCCCCGAAACTGCTATACCACACATGCTGAAGGTCACCAAAGCGGTGGAGAATAAATTGCAGCCGAGATGCTCGAGTACTTTGGGGTAATTTTCGATGGCTGGAGCCACGACTCAGAACATTTTATCGGCGTGTTCGCGTGCTACGAAATTGACAGTGCGCCATACCGCCCGCTACTGGCAATGGCACCGGTGGTGGAGCCACCAGACGACAGCTCCGACGATGTCGTCATCGCCCACAATGCGGAGGCGCACCGTGACGCACTGGTCCTGATTTTACGTGTGTTTGGAAAGACAATTGACCAAGTTGTCTTCTTGGTCAGTGACAACTGCTCGCTCAACAAGCGCCAGGCGCGTCTGCTCGGCGTCCCATTCGTTGGCCGCTTAAACTTGGCGATGTCGATCTTGACAGCGCCATTAGAAAATGTGCTGTGCAAGATTCATTCGCTGATTGTTCGACTTCGCACTCTGAATCAATCGACCAATATAAGGTTTTTTATCGCTGCTTTTGTTTTATATTTTTTCCTGATTTAACTTTGTGTATTGCCAGATTCAAGACACTGCTTCGTCCCGTAATTCGCCAGGTGACAAGGTGGGGCTCGACATTCAAAATGTTGAAGCTGTACTTCGAGCTACTCGAATTCATCGACCGTGATGATGAAAGTCTGGCTGAGTTCATCCCATCTGCCAGCGAGAACAAGAAGTTGAAGGTACTGCTTGCAACCTTAGGGCGCGTCGAGTCGGTCTCCATGCAGCTGCAGTCGGAGGGGATCAATTATGGGATGTACGAGCTCTGTTCGATGCGTTGCTCAAAGACAAACCCGGTTTGAAGCGATATCTGAGTACGTTTGGTCGAGGTTTTCTATGCTGTTTGGTGGCTCTAATATTTGTTGCCTATTGTTAGGTGCTACGGGATCTATTGTGGCTACCGATTTTTAGTTTTGTTTTTAAAGTCGGCTTGTGTCTAGATTCAGTTTGGTGAGCCGCACCTCATGAGTAGCAGGGAGAAGCACGCTGTACAACCATTTGTCCGGGAGTCCGTGCGCCCCTCGACGGCACATTCCGAGAGTTCGAAGAAGGAACGCTTCGCGGCATCGGTGCTGAAAAGGCTCGCCTCGATTCCAGGAAGAGCATCTACATGCAGATCGACATAATTCCTCCAACTTCGAATCTTGCCGAACGTCCGTTCAGTGGCACCCGAGCAACGTACGGTATCCACCGGCACTTGCTGCAACCGATTTCGCTGGAGATGATTCTCTTTCTTAGAACGAACGAGCACTACTGGGATGCGCAGACAGTTCACGAGTGCATCGACTAGATAATTGCACTTAATCCCCATTAATATCCATTATGAATGTGAGGTGTTTGTGTTTGTCGAATGCATAGTGTATGAGCGACTCGAGAAACGACATGCGATTAATGCCATTATCGGGAGCCCTGCCTTCCTGGCATAGTTGACGCCGTTTTTGTCGCGGTGCGCGCTTACCTAACGAGCGCATTCTGCAGCCAAAGACATTAAGAACTTCTTGCCTGGATGCTTGAGCTTCCCGGACCACGAGCTGTCCTTCCGTTATGTGTTCTGCCATTCACCACCTTCGATAAGCTCTATCTTCTTCTCGTTCCATTTGCGGCACCAGGAATCTTTGATCTTGGCGATCACAAACGAATCAGCACGCTGACATAAGTCTGTCGCGTTGGGTGGAAGGTAGACGAGACGGAGATTTACTTGCGATAACTCATCCTTGCATTCGTCTTCATCTAGGTGTGACGAACAGTTGTCGAGATAAATACGCTTCTCCCGGCCCCGAGGATCAGCGCACATTCCTCTTTTCTCGCCTAGATAGTGTCGAGACACCCGGTTGCTTATCCACCCCTTTGGTCCCGTTCGATAGCAGACTCCTGGCGTCTTGTCTGGAACTCCACGGATAAGATAGTTTGACAATGCATTAAGATCATCATTGGCGGGTGAATTCGTCCGCTTGCACCATCAGAAATTTGTACGACCATTGTCATGCCTTCTCCGCCATATACAACGTCTGTGTACTTAATGCTTTTCTTGCCAGCAAAGCCTAGATTCTCACCATTGTCGAAATCAATCACAAAGTGAGTCTCGTCGATATTCTCGATTGTGGCCTCATTCAGACGTCCCGACTCAAAACCCCGTTTCATCTTTCCAAGGCGAGCTGCTACTTCACACTCGATAGCCTCTTGTTTCTCTGTACTGACCTGCTTCTTGCCTGACTGCGTGCGGAAGACAATTCGATTTTCCTCTATGAACGTTTGGATCCACCTGTGTGATATTTTCTCCAAATGAGCGCTCCCACTTTGTCGACTGACGAGCTGTTGAACGTCCCTGCTCGTTTTCAATAGCCGAATCGCAAGCTGACGCAGCATCTGCGCATCGAACTTCAAGCCAAGTTTGCGCTGGCGATCAAACTCATCGAGTAGCTGTGGATACAGCCATGCCACCCACTCACTCCGCTGTCTTCCACGCCCTTTGAGAGTCTTCTTGTTCACACGGGAGCGGCTTTGCTGAGAGTTCTCGCACTCCACTAGGCAGGTGTAGCACCGTCTCCCTTTGCTTCCACCATCTCGTTGCCTTAGTAAGGTTTGCGTTGCGTGTCTTGGGCCTGAATATATCAGGGAATTCGTCAACTGCTTGAGCAAAGAGACCCTTGATTCCGCCCTTCCCTTCCATCACAACCATCCACCGGACCACTTTCTCTCACTGTACTGACGATTTGCGCATCCCCCGGGGCGGTGCTGCTTTTTCTCCATCCGTGACATCAAACAGCGAAGGTGGGACACCAGTGATCGATCATGACTTAGACATGGGTTGCGGCCTTTGGCTTTTCGATGGAGTTGTTTGCTGCTCTGACGCCTTCGCGAAAGCTGCCATGATCGGTGACGCGCTGACCGGTTACACGACTGCACGGTGCTCGCATTTTGGGCACATAACTGGCTAGTTGAAGCCTTCAGAGCCGACAGAAGTCCCGCAGAACGGATGCATGCTTACTGAACGCTCGGAACAGGAGTGCACACTGCCAACAAGGTCACCACAGCCACCACAAGAGGTCTTTGACGAGGAATTGTCCGTTGATATTGCTAGTTCTTGGTTGCGTTCGCGAGGTTGGTGGCTGATGTTAAAATAAACGCTCTGGCTCCAGCTTTCCCAAGCATGTGATTTTGAATAGATTTAGTCAACTTTTGATAGCGTCAAAAAAAAAAAACTTCGTTTCGCAAATGCAGTCACCGTTTGTTTTACAATAAGCACTACCCCGTGGCGGATTCTAGCCAATCCATGAATCTGTTGGTATTATTGACTCGGAAAACTGCTCGTAGGCGGGCTCGAACCCAGGGCAGCAGATTAAGAAGGTCGGACCTATTCCATTTGCACCAGACCCACTAAAACTAATTATGAATCCGGAGATTTCTACTTCACAGATATTAGTGTGTGGCTGCGTGGGCTGTATTCAATCACGAGTCTAAATTAAAAAAAAAAAACAGTTTCTCTATTTCAGGATCGACATTTATAAAAACGACGCATCTGAATTATAGCCAATCGCTGCGAAAGTAAGTGGTCCACATCAAGCAAGTTACAAAAATAGTCCAATAGTGATTGGCTGAAATTTCAATGGTCAGAGCGTCGCTACTTTTTCGCTGGTCGACCGGAAGTTGAAGTTGCCTTCGGATTTCGTGGCGGGCTGCCCGGCTTGGCTTTCGTGGTCGTGGTCGTGGTTCGACTGGTTTTGGTCGGACTGGCGGTCCGACGCGGGGAAGAGCTGGCCGTGGACTTGGTGGGGCTGGCGGCGGGCGTCGGCGGCGCGGGTTTCTGCGGCTTGCGGCTCTCCTGCTCGAGATGCACGAGCATGTGAACCTCCTCAGCCCACATGGCCAGCGTCTCGTTGGTGCGACGAGTGGCCTCGTCCCAATGCACAACAGGCGCGAGTTTCCGGCGCTTCTGCTGCTCCAGAACCTGCAGAATGGCGTTCACGCGCTCGGCCGGGAACGCGGCAGGCCCCACGGGCTGCAAGCGCCCCCCAAGGCCTTGCAGGGCCGAGGCTGCAGTCGGCACCTTCTTGACGACCTTCGCGGTCGCCGTAGTTGGTGGCTTTTGCTGCGCCGTGCTGGATCCAGGCTTGACGGGCGTGGAAGGTGTCGGAGTCTTGGGCTTAGAAGCTGAGACGGCACTGACGGGTTTCTTCGGAGTTGCGACGGAGCGTGTGGGGCTCACAGCTCGCGGTTTGGCAGCAGTTGGCGCTGCTTTGCCCACAGGTTTCACTGGAGACTTGGATGTCGTCGTGTTCTTACCTGGCGCCGCTTTCCCTTTCGTTGCGGAGCTTGCAGCAGCATTGCCACGTGTGGAGCTTGGAGTGGCAGTTTTCGCTGGAGTAACAGGCGTCTTGGGCTTTACTGGCGTGACAGGTGTGGGAGTGGCTGCTGTTGCGGCTGGAGTGGCTGTGGTACTGAGGACTGAGGGCTGCACGCCGCCTATGACCTCGAGGTTGATCACGCTGTCAATCGGTAGCCCCATGGCCGTGAGCAAGTTGACATCACGTCTCGAAAACGGCCAGTTGAACATGACGAAGCTGCGTTTACCCTGCGAGGCCATCAAGTTGACCACGTGCTTCTTGAGAGCTCCGGCGTAGGCTTCCAGGGTTGGAGGTGGTCGAGGTGCTGCTGCTGTTTGAGGAGCTGGCGTGGCAGCTGGTAAGACGGGAGCCACGTCGCTTTGTCCCGTTCCTTGGCCTTCACTTTGCTGTGACTCGCGCAGCAGCTGCAGCCTTCTCTGCTCTTCTTCGCGAGCTTCTTGCTCTCGTCTCTGTTCGTCCTGCTGAAGCTCAGCTAGCGTTTGCTTCAAATCAACCGGCAGGTACTTGAGCTTCTCGCCCATGATCCGCGCACACTCGGCTGCATCCGTTGGCGTTGAGCCTTCCACCAGCAAAACCCCACGAATCACTTCATCCAGATCAAGCGACGTCGGCCGATGAACGACGCGAGGCTGCGTAGGATCCAGTTCTTCGCCTTCAGGCTCCTGCTGGTTGGCCAAGGGCGAAGCATTCTCCGGAGTGGAGATGCTTGGAGTCAACACTTGGTGCAGGATCCGCAACGCTTCCTTGCTCAGCGTCTGCTTCGGCGACTTTGTGTCTCTCACGACTGCATCACGAAGCAGTCCTAGCAGCGTAGCAACCGTCTGGCGTAGCGCTACCGCTTGATCACGGAAGAAGGAGCCGTCGACGCCTCCGCCAGCCTGTTGGAGCCGCCTCATCCGCGCTTTACAGACACGAAGCTGGCGTTTGAAGCAGTACGCGTCCTTGCATGCATCTCCGCGCTCCTGTTTAAGCTGAGAGATCTGTGCTTCAAGCTGCTTCCGCTTCTGAGCTGCAGCGTCGAGATCGTCGTGTGCTTGCTGGAGTCTCCGCTTCATCTCGTCGTTATCCTGCATCTGCTGCATAAGCGTATTCCGCATAAGCTGCTCGAAGTAGCAGTCGTGTGCGCTCATGGAGACGAAGAGTTCTTGCGCCGTCTCGTTCTCCGCTTTCATCTTGGTGGCGTCTTCGAGCAAGGAATCGTGTCGCTTTCTGAGGTTCGTGAAGCCCTCGACGAAGAAATCCAACTGAGCGCGGGAATGCAGCATTTCCGCTCGCATCTCGTCGTGTTGCTCTCTTAAGACATTGGCTTGTCGAATCAGGAACGCTCGAGCGGCTTGCTCTTTCGCTCGCAAAATCGTCAACTCCAGTAGAAACTGCTTGAGTTTCTCAAAGCTAGGCGAGCCGGTGTGGACAAGTCGCTCGGCCTTCTTGAACGAAGCTTCGAGGGCTGCAAGCTCGGCTAGTTGCTGCTTGATCTCATCGTCGAGGTGGTGGTCCTTCACGTCGTTCTTGGACTGGTTCGACGACGAAATCGCGGGCAGGAACGTGGTGCTGAACGTCGGCTTCTTGCTGGCAAGAAGTCCGTTCTTCTGCTGATCGACAGACCGTAACCAAGCGAGGAACACGCCGAGCGACGTGTCTTGATCCAGACAGACCAGCCCCGTTAGCACCCTCTCAATGTCGCCACGGTCTTCGCATCCTCGAAGGTCGATGCGAAGTGTCTCCGCTAACAGCCGCAATTGAGCGGGAGGAAGAGCATGCACGGACTCCTGTACGAACGGCTTGATCCCCAGCATGACACCGCCATGGAGCGGCGCGGAAGACAACGGATCGATCGTTCGTGAAACTGAGATTTATTGTTACGTTACCAGACTTACAGCAAAATAGGTTTTCTACGACGTGTGGGCAACATAGTTAGATGAATTGGACACGTCGACGGCTCGGACGTCAGGATCGGTCTTGGCCATCATACTGGCCTTGACGAGGGCTTCGTTCTTCTTGGCTGCAGACGTCATGCCTCTCCAGACCGAGACGAACGTGAGGAAGAAAGCGATGGCGGCGACGCCAAGCGCCAAAGGGATCGGCGGGCCGTACACTCGAGTCGAAGCCTTGGAAGACGACGACTCGGCCTGCGCCACGGTGCACCGCGGACCGCCCCACGAGTCCGGGTACGAGCATTCACAGCGGGATTCTACGCAAGCTCCAGTCACAAGATCCGTCTTGCCGTAGCTGCCACCGATAGTGCAGTCCTTGTCAGTTTTACAGAACGCCTTGCCGATGACTTCCGTCACGAGGTTGTCATCGTCCTGGTACTCGTCGATGTGGCCGGCAATCCATTGCTTGGTCGGATGGCTTTCGGGATCACAACCCACCTGCATGTAGCTGTCAGCAGGGAGATCATCGCCCAGGTCCTGGTACAGTCGGATGTAGTCGATTTTCATGAACATGGGGAACTCGTCGCAGATCTTGTTCACCGCCTCGTCCGAGCCGTCACCGCGGCATGCACTGCCGGCGTTTGGAGGCGTCGTGCCCCAGGAACTTGAGAGCGCTACGTTAAAGATGAGCGACATTGGCTCTTCCAGCATGACTTTCTCCGGGTTACTGTTGTTGCCGTTCTGAGGGACGTTAGAGAAGGCGTCCGTCGTGACTTCAAACAACGGACTGCCGTGGAGCATCCAGCGCACGTAACCTTGTTCGCCTGTGACCCATTCGAGCTGGTAGTCGAGGAACTCCGTGTAGGCTCCCAAGTGTACCGGCCAGTTGGACGAGATAGCGTCCATTTGGTAGTTAAACGGGTCCATAGCGTTCGACTTGGACGTACTCGAGTTACGCGGACTGGCGCATCTACCGTCCATGTTGTCCGGGTCACACAAGTAAGCCCCCATGTAGGAATTCATGATGGGAAAGCACGTGCCGTTGGAGTTAATACCCCAGTGGTTCTTGCCCGTATCGTCGATGGTTCCCAAGTCTCCGTTGACGTCAAGGGAAGCCGGGCAAGTGGCTGTTGTGCACGAGTTCTCGGTGATTCCAGCAGCTACCGACGCGTTGACGGTGGTAAAGCTCTGCACTTTACTCCCCGACTTGGTGCAGTAGTTATTCGCTGCGTAGCGAAGCCCCTGGTACCAAGATTTGTGGCCACGCTCCTGCTCGTAGTACGACGTCGGGACGTCGATGAGATTGGCGCCGTCCGTCTTGCAGTCGTACGTGTACACGCAGTACGGGTTGGTCGCGTCAGCTCCCTTGGTGTCTGCAGCGAATAGACGAAAGTCTGTGGGCATTCCCGGGGCAATCTGAAGTGACGACGAGATGGCCAAGCCGCCACCTTCCAGGAGATCGATCTCCGGCGCTCCGCGGCCTTGATTCGGGTTCAAACCATAGCCAGGATCATCGTCGCAGGCACTGATGCGCTGGTTAACTGGATCGAACAGCTCGGGCTCGCACTTGTTGTAGGAGAACGGCCACATGCGGTTCGTCGAAGCCGAGAAGATGGCCCGACCGAGGTTCCCCATCATCCAGATACCTGGCCACGTCGGGTAGTAGGAAGTGTCGGTCACCTGGCCAGAATTGCCAAGGGCCAGGTCGGGATTGCCCGACGCTTTTGATACAGCTCCGGGTATTTGCGCTCGCACCTCGAGCATCCCTCCTTGGAAGCAGAACTTGTTCCAGGACTGCACCATCGCCGCTCGGTAGTAAAAGTAGGCATCTTCGTATCCTGGAGGATGTTTGTACATGTTGTAGACAGAGATCGTGACGTTGTCGTTGTCCACTTCGATGTAGAAGTAGCACGTGTCGTCGTCGTCGCACTTGGTACTCGTCATGTTGTGCGAGTAGATCTCCAGAGCTCCATTCACACCATCGGGTTTATCAAGACTGGTCCACATGTGATCGTCTCCCGGTCGAAAGCTGCGGTTGGCCACGTTGAATTCGTCGCTCATGACGAGGTCCCATGTCCGGCCGCGAGAACTGACGAACGTTTGTCGATCCTTTGGCGTGTCGGGGTCGACCCAGCTCTTGAGTCCCGACTTGGTCGGGTATTCCGTCGAGCTGTTCTTCCCTGCCACCAACGTCGCTGCCAAGGCGAAAGCCGACGTCAACACTATCGGAAGCCGCATCTTCTACTCGGAACGCGGCAAGTTCGAGACTGAGAGCAACGGTGGCAGCCTCTACCTCTGTAAAAAGTATCATGGTCGTCTGGCGAGACGGTTTTGGACATCTGCTTCGACGCACGTGCGCTGCAGGTGAGACAACGTGTGGGCAGCAGAGGCTCGGAACAGCGTGCTGGTCGAACAACAGACGTCAAAGGCAGAGGCGTGCATATCAGCTTCCAACGACGACAGATTACCATTCGCCGTCCGTGAACTCATCGCATGCCTTGGTTTCCGACATATGACGCCTCGAAAAAAACTATCATGATGCTGGCCCTATGAGGTCTTACGTGGATATGCTCGGCCTAGAGTCTCTGCATGGTCTGGCATCCATCAACGTCGATTCATTCGAGCACACAAAAATCTACGACACTCTTCACTTTCTACACTCGATCCCGTCTTCTTACACAAAATTGTTCTTGTAGTTGTCCTTGGGCTGGCCGGAGAAGCTCGACATGCTCGCGTCAAAGTCTCCGTTGGAGAACTTGCCCTCCCGCTGCCTGGCTTCTCGTTCGGCGTCCTTCATCTTCAGCATCTTCTTCGTCTCCTTGGCTGTCACGAGCGCGGCCAGCCACACCGAGCCGACGGAAATCAAGATGGCGAGGCTGGCCACTCCGATCGACAGCCCCATGGGAGGTCCGTACACGCGCTGTGAGAGGCTGCTGGACTTCTCTGATGTGTCGGACTGCGGATCCGTACAGCGCGGCCCGCTCCACGAAGACGACGAGCATACGCAGCGAGACTTGACGCACGTTCCCGTCTTCAATGCAGTCGAACCCACGCTGCCGCCAATGGTACAGTCGTCGTTGGTCTTGCAGAAAGCCTTGCCATTCACCGTCTTGACGGGGTTGTCGTCGTCCGAGAACTCGTCGATGTGGCCTTCGATCCATTCCTTGGTCGGGTGGCTCTTGGGATCGCAGCCGATCTGCATGTAGCTGTCTTCAGGGAGGTCGTCGCCCTGGTCCTGGTACAACCGGATGTAGTCGATCTTCATGAACATGGGGAACTCGTCACAGATGCGGTTGGCTTCCTCGTTAGTGCCGTCGCCTCGGCACTCACTGCCAGCATTAGGAGGCGTTGCTCCCCAGGAACTGGACAGAGCGACGTTGAAGATGAGGTACATGGGCTCTTCCAGCATGACTTTGACCGGGTTACTGCTGTTCTTGTTCTGCGGTACGTTGGAGAAGGCATCGGTGGTGACCTCGAAGATGGGGCTGCCGTCCAGCATCCAGCGCACGTAGCCCTTCTCGCCCGTCGTCCACTCCATCTGATAGACCAGATAATCCGTGTAGCCGCCCAAGTGAATGGGCCAGTTGGACGAGATGGCGTCCATCTGATAGTTGAAAGGACTCATGGTGTTTGACTTGGGCGTGCTAGCGTTGCGTGGACTGGAGCACATGAAGTTCATGTTGTCCGGGTCGCACAAGTAAGCCCCCATGTAGGAATTCATGATCGGGTAGCACGTGCCATTGGAGTTGATCCCCCAGTGGTTCTTGCTGGCGTCGTCCATGACCCCCATGTCTCCGTTGACATCCATCGAGGCAGGACACGTATCAGTGGTGCACGTATTCTCCGTGATACCTTTCTTCACAGACGCAGCGACTGTGGTGTAGTCCTGCTTGGCGCTGCCGTCAGGCTGGCAGTAGTTGTTCGCTCCGTAGCGGAGACCTTGGTACCAGGACTTGTGGCCGCGCTGCTCCTCAAAGTACGCCGTGGGGACGTCGATGACGTTGGCTCCTTTGGTCAAGCAGTCGTACGTGTACACGCAGTACGGGTTGGTCGCGTCTGCCCCTTTAGCATCCGCAGGGAAGAGACGGAAGTCGGTGGGCATTCCAGGCGCAATTTGAAGTGAAGACGAGATGGCCAGGCCACCGCCTTCTAGCACGTCAATCTCAGGAGCTCCACGGCCTTGATTCGGGTTCAAACCATACCCAGGATCATCGTCACAGGCACTGATGCGCTGGTTGTCGGGGTTGAACACGTCTGGCTCGCACTTGTTGTAGGAGAACGGCCACATGCGGTTGGTAGAAGCTGAGAAGATGGCTCGACCGAGGTTCCCCATCATCCAGATACCTGGCCACGTCGGGTAGTACGCCTTCGAGGCCACTTTACCGTTCTTACCCAAAGCAAGATCGGGGTTGCCTGACTTGTCGGAGACCGCGCCGGGAAGCTGAGCGCGCACCTCGAGCATCCCTCCTTGGAAGCAGAACTTGTTCCAGGACTGCACCATCGCCGCTCGGTAGTAAAAGTAGGCATCTTCGTAGCCAGGAGGATACTTGTACATGTTGTAGACGGAGATCGTCTGCGTCTCGTCCAATACTTCGATGTAGAAGTAGCAGGTGCCGTCGTCGTCGCACATGGTACTCGTCATATTGTGCGAGTAGAGCTCCAGAGCTCCATTCACACCATCGGGTTTATCAAGACTGGTCCACATGTGATCGTCTCCTGGTCGGAAGCTGCGGTTGGCCACGTTGAATTCGTCGCTCATGACGAGGTCCCATGTCCGGCCGCGAGAGTTGACGAACGTTTGTCGATCCTTGGGCGTGTCGGGGTCGACCCAGCTCTTGATCCCTGACTTGGTCGGGTATTTGGAGGTCGTCGAACTGTTCTTCGCCGATGCAACTGCGACCACAGAGGCCGCAGTCAAAGCTGCTGCGAGACGCATACTTCGCTCTGTATTGCGAGTTAAATAGTCCACTACCTCGAACACTAGTGAGCTCAACGAGGT
Source organism: Phytophthora chlamydospora (assembly GCA_012295415.1). NCBI lineage: Eukaryota > Oomycota > Peronosporomycetes > Peronosporales > Peronosporaceae > Phytophthora > Phytophthora chlamydospora. Next base: position 4,183 of record JAABLK010000820.1, on the reverse strand, counting down.
GAATCGAAAAGTGAACTTCTGCATTGTCAGACGCCGAGACTTCCTCTGATCTTACCGCAGCTGGTATGAAGTCAGCGCGACGACCGAGAGCCTATGTTCACGAGCACGTGCACCGCATTTTCCCACCATCGTGTCAGCTGTGAAGCCACCTGGATACGAACAGTGAAGCATTGCCAAAAGCGCCCACAAACGTCGGAGAGGCAACAAACCGTATGTGTTTGCACGTCGATCCTCATACCGAGACACAACACGCAAAACCTGTGAAAGTTTTTGGTTAGGCACTCGATGGTATGGGAGATACACAGCAGTTTTGGTATTTACAGTTCTTAGCCGCACGCGTCTATAGGGTCGAGCAGCCAGCGTTAGCTTTAGACAAAGTTCTGGCTGTAGTTGTCCTTGGGCCTCTGGTTCGTGGACTGGTTGAGACTGCCGTTGTCGTCCACCATACTGCCCGCCATCTTGGCCTGTGCGTTCGTCTTGGTCAAAGCCGCAGCCTCCTTCTTGACGGAAATCATGGCCATGTACACGGACACGAACGTCAGGAAGACGATGATGCCGGCAATGCCCAGGGAAAGTCCCATGGGCGGGCCGTACGCACGACTGGACAGGCTGCTCGCGCTACTGCTCGTGGATCCAGACAGCGCGGTGGTGCAACGCGGACCACCCCACGACGTCGTGTACGTGCACTCACAGCGGTTCTTAACGCACTTTCCAGTCTTGAGTGCCGTCGTGCCAACGTTTCCGCCAATGGTGCAGTCGTTGTCCTTCGTGCAGAAGGCCTTGCCCGACACCTCCTTCCACGGGTTGTCGTCGTCCACGTACTCGTCGATGTGGCCATCGATCCACTTCTTGGTCGGGTGGCTGGCCGGATCGCAGCCCAGTTGCATGTAGTTGTCAGCGTCGAGATCGTCGCCCAGGTCCTGGTACAGCCGGATGTAGTCGATCTTCATGTACATGGGGAACGAGTCGCAGATGGCGTTGGCCACGGGGTCGTTGCCATCGCCACGGCATTCACTGCCGGGATTCGGAGGCTTGGTGCCCCACGAACTCGACAATGCGACGTTGAAGATGATATACATGGGCTCCTCCAGCATGACCTTCTGCGGGTTGTTCTTCTTCGTGTTCTGCGGTACATTGGAGAAGGCATCGGTGGTGACTTCGAAGATGGGGCTGCCGTCTAACATCCACCGCACGTAGCCCTTCTCGCCCGTGACCCACTCCAACTGGTACGTGAGGAAGTCAGTGTAGCCGCCCAAGTGAATGGGCCAGTTGGACGAGATGGCGTCCATCTGGTAGTTGAACTCGCTCATCGACTTGGACTTGGGCGTGCTGGCGTTACGAGGACTTTCACAGTGCTCGTCCGTGTTGTCCGGGTCGCACAAGTAAGCCCCCATGTAGGAATTCATGATCGGGTAGCACGTGCCGTTCGTGTTGATGCCCCAGTGCGCAGTCTTAGCGTCGTCCATGAAGCTCAGGTCTCCGTTCACGTCGTAGGATGCTGGGCAAGTCTCCGGTGTGCACGTGTTCTCCACGACGCCCTTCTTTACAGACGCAGCGACTGTATCGTAGACCTGCTTGAGCTTGGCGTTCTGCTGGCAGTAGTTGTTCGCTCCGTAGCGAAGTCCTTGGTACCACGACTTGTGGCCACGCTCGGTCTCGTAGTAGGCTGACGGCACGTCGATCATGTTGGCACCGGGAGTCTCGCAGTTGTAAGTGTACACGCAGTACGGGTTGGTCACGTCAGCTCCCTTGGCGTCAGCAGGGAACAGACGGAAGTCGTCGGGCATGCCGGGAGCAATCTGCAATGACGAAGAGATGGCCAAGCCACCGCCTTCTAGCACGTCAATCTCGGGAGCTCCACGGCCCTGGTTCGGGTTCATACCGTAGCCAGGATTGTCATCGCAGGCGCTGATGCGCTGGTTGTCCGGGTTGAAGATGTCCGGCTCGCACTTGTCGTACGAGAACGGCCACATGCGGTTGGTAGAAGCTGAGAAGATGGCTCGCCCGAGGTTTCCGAGCATCCAGATGCCAGGCCACGTCGGGTAGTACGTGGTGGTGGCCACTTTTCCCGAATTGCCGAGTGCGAGGTCTGGGTTACCGGACGCGGTTGAAACAGCTCCAGGAAGCTGAGCGCGCACCTCGAGCATTCCGCCTTGGAAGCAGAACTTGTTCCAGCCTTGGACCATGGCTGCTCGGTAGTAGAAGTAGGCGTCCTGGTATCCTGGCGGGTGGGTGTACATGTTGTACACGTGGATAACATTGACTTCGTCGCGGATCTCGATGAAGAAGTAGCACGTTCCATCGTCGTCGCACTTGGTACTCGTCATGTTGTGCGAGTAGAGCTCCAGGGCTCCGTTCACGCCATCGGGTTTCTCTAGACTGGTCCACATGTGATCGTCTCCCGGTCGGAAGCTGCGGTTCTTGGTGTTGAACTCGTCGCTCATGACGAGGTCCCAGGACCGTCCACGGGAACTCGTGTACGTTTGCCGATCGTCTGGGGTGGCCGGATCGACCCAAATCCCAATGCCCGACTTGGTCGGATACGTCGTACTCGAGCCGTTCTTGGCTGCCTGCACGGTCGACGTCACCAGCAAAGCTGCCCACGCCACGAAAGCTGCGAACTTCATGCTGAGAAGGGAGGTACGAGGAGTTTTGGATAGTCCGTTCCTCTCCAGCCTGGTGAAATGCGATAATCGCGTGCGCTCTGCGTGGCTTCTTGCCAAGTGTGGCCGTTGGTCTGGTGAGCTCGTTCCCTTGCGCTTTTTGGCACGCCACCGTTGTCAACTTTTCTGTTCGGCTTTTTGCCGTTCGCATAGAGTTTGCCATAGTGTCGCCGTCGGATTGTGGCCGGTTTACCCATCTCTCTGACAGTAAAAAACTTGACGGCGTAGAGGAAGGCCGAAAAAAACAGCGGATTGTTTGGCTTTCGGGGCAGCAGGCGACTTGGCTCAGGACGTCATGGATCGACGCATAAGGCTCTGCGGCGCTTTGCGTTGGAGTAGATCGGAAATGGCAGGAAGACGTCAACTTTCTATCTGCTCGAGGTGCTGGCTGGGAGGGTCGAGGGCGGATCGTTCGAACAGCGGGCGAAGTCGAGTGCTGATCCGCCCACTCTCCGCGCTCACAAACAGCAAGAGCCTGGCTCTCCTTTTTACGGTCACGACACCACAAGGGAGGGCATCTCTGCACCGACTCCATCGTGGAGACAACGGCGACTTTCGCCGCGAGGTTGAGTGAGTGAGAGACGTCGGTGGAAGCCGAGTCATGAAGCGCTGGTTCACGCCATGCTGCGCTGCAGCTGCCAATGAAGTAACCTGTTTGCAACGATCTGGACGGCTGCGTGGTGGAGCGAGCCTGCGTAAGGCAGCTCGGTGTTCGACAACGCGATAACTGAGCTGCGTGCTGTTTGCTATCATATCACTGGGGCGATCCCAGTCTACATGGTGCCAACAAAGCCATAAGCTGCGCAGGAAAAGTGGCGATGTGAACAACACTGCACTGGCAGGGCTGCAAATATGGAGAGTAACGGCGGCAGGAGTTGTGCAGCTCACGTCGCGGCTAGTGAGGCGCGTCGATAAAATTATCGAGGCCGAATCGGGAAAACACAAGGACTCGGACTTTTGACATCTTCCGTTACCACCACGCATTTATTTATCGACAAGCGATCACTTAGTTGGTCAACCAGTCGTCGATTTCGCCCTTGAAGCTAATTTCACAACTGCGTCTGACGATCAATGGCACGCATGCAGCTGGAACAAGACTCCGTGCCGGGTCAAGCGCGCTCTCATGACGCCGAGCTGTGGCTGATCCGCTCCATTCGCAGGGGTTCTGGCTTCGTGATCCACCCTTCCAAGTTCTTCGACAAGAGAACTTCAATTGTACCGGAGGAGAAAAATCTCCGTGTGAGGACGTGGGCCTCGCAGTGGAGCCAAGAGCGCGATCTTCACAGTGCAAGCCATGCCAGCAGTCGAGTGGCAGACTACCTCGCAGCCACGGCAGTATTTGGACGCTGCATGCTGATGCCGCTACTGCTGCTTGTCGTGCTCATCCTCACGAGCTACCTCACCACCGCCAACTTCTTCATCGGGCCGGCAGATAGCTACTTTGCGTACAGCCAGCTCGACCCCGTCATGCACGGCGGATGCTCAGGATGCATCTGCTCCTGTCGGAAAGTGTTGATGCA
>JAABLK010000081.1:36725-64691 GCA_012295415.1 Phytophthora chlamydospora | reverse complement strand
ATGTGCCCGGCACGTTTGTGAAGTACGGCCGTTGCTGCTGCAGGAGCGCGAGGAACTCGGCCGACATGATGGAGGGGGTGGGGGGCGGTACACGAGATAAAAGAGCTTGTGAGTGACTCAAGAGAGGTGCTTCCTTCTGCTCGGCGTCCGGCAAAAAGTTGAATAAACGTGAAGTCGCTGTGCTTACTCTTACTTACAAAATGCACAGGACAGAGACTATTAACACAAAATCGAGGACAGATGTCATGACCAGCAAATCCTTAAAAGTGGAGAAATCGGCAGGAAGAATGGGAGCAGTCCAGAGCAACAGCACCAAAGCGACATTTTCGGTTTCATTTTTTACATTCGGTCAATATTTGGTGGCCAAGAGAAATCAACACCAGGTGTATAAAACGGCGCGTAGGGGGTGACTTAGAACTCACAAAACTCGGCCAAATTAACTTTTCGATTCCTCAGACCACGCCACTTTCCCATTCTGTCAGCTCCCTCAGGTGGTTCGTAGTCCATAGAGCTTTCTGATGAGGCCCTTCACGCCCCAATTGAACTTGTTTTGACGAAGGGAGAGGTTTTGACGCATCAACCACTCACGACTTTCAGGATTTGAGTGCCATGCCATCCCTCCTCTTCGTACCGTGGGATGTCAAATAATATCCGTTTTCAAACTTAAAAGTTCTGTTGCTCTAGCACGATCCGGGAGAATGGTCCCGTCCCTGCCTAATCCCTAAAAGCTCTTACTCTGCGTGCTAACCCTATAGGGCTGAGCGGGGTCTGGCCACAGAGTTTATGCCCGAGTACTCCGTACACGGAGCTTTAACCGCTGACATCACTTCGGCTTGCCGGGGGCGCAGAAAAGGTCCTAAAAAGCGCTCCATACAAATACACTGTTCTCCATTTTGTGTCAAAGTCATTTTCATGTGCACTGAACTGGACGATTCTCTTCAAGAGATTTAGGCTGGAGTTGTGGTGGACAGACCACGGGGGTACTTCCTTGCATGAAGCTTTGAACAGATCTCAGGGGGATTTCTGCAAACCATTTGCGATGTAACTTTGGTGAATCTTACTGTGCATTTAACAACACAAGGTAAATCCTTGGCAAGCGACAAAAAGGCGTTTTACTGCAAAATTAGTCTCAAAAGAACAGAATAACATTAGAATCTGTAATCGCCAATCTTTTTGTGTCACATTCCAAAATGTATCAAACCAAATGAGGTCCACACAACGACACAACAGGTGTTTTTTTTAAGAAACCAATTTTAAAATTGTAACCGTCAAATACTTCTTTTTTAGGTTTACATTTGGCTACATTCAGAATTGGTCAGCGACTTTGAGACCGCGTCTTCGACACAGTCCAAAAGCAGGAACGAGAAACACTTAAACTGGGCAACAGATGCGAGAAAGTCCTTCCAGAACCCAAACGCGACGGTTGTGCTACCGAAGACAAAGGACTGGATGCAAAGTAAATGCAAGCGGCTTGAACTCATCCGCATATGGGGATAAGAATGGGGAAGGCTTCGGTAGGACGTACATGTACCCGTGGATTGGCCAAATGTTGGTGGGCGCCGCTGTTTGGTTTTCAGCTGTCTCAAGTTGCTGACGAGGGTCTTGCGCGGGACGACGAGCTCTCTGCATGAGGCCCAACGATGCTGTTCGTGGACCCCAAGCAATAGCAACAAGGTGGTGGCAAGGTAGCGGCCTTGCCAAGTTCATCGAGGCGGGCAAAGATAGAATGTCGGTGGAGGGATGGAAATCAGCAGATTGGCTGGTCAACCCCGTCGAGCTGGCAGAGAACTTCTCCTCGAGCAGCGAATTGGCTACCAGCAATGCTCGTAGCCCCAACATGTTATGCAAACGTGCATTGCCCGACATTGTAATGAATAGCAAGGCGCAGCGCTGGCTGCTGCGGAGAAGGAATCATGAGGTGACGAAGGTTCTCATTCAATCTGCTGTGACGTCCTCCTGTCAAACGATTTTCTCAGCCAATCGAGGCGTGAATGCGATTCCAACAGCTGGCAAACTGCAACATCGGCTGAAAATACTGAAAATTGGAGAAGTTCCTCATGCTCACTCGTCAATTCGCTGCCTCCCGCTCAAGCAAGAACCCCGTCAGACCAAGCACCCAATGCCAAGAATCGTCGCATACAAGGCCAACGTGGTGCACTCCATCGCACTGGGCCAGCTGCAAGTGCTGCAGCCCGGCCTCGTGGGCGTGGACGACCACGGGAAGATCGTGTTCGTGCTGGACTTGAGCCGCTCGGAGCAGCCCGACGCCCCGCACTTCGACGAGCTCGTGGATCTGGGCGAGCAGCTGCTGCTACCAGGCTTCATTGACGGCCACGCACACGCCCCACAGTACTCGTTCATCGGCGTGGGGATGCACCTGCCGCTGCTCAAGTGGCTCGAGACGTACACGTTCCCTTACGAGTCGAAGTTCCAGAACGTCGACTACGCTCGCGCCGTGTACGAGAAGGCGGTGCGTCGCCACCTCAATAACGGCACCACCACGTGCTCGTACTTCGCCACTGTGCATCTCGAGGCCTGCAAGGTGCTCACAGACATTCTGGAGAAAGAAGGCCAGCGCGGCTACGTGGGGAAAGTCAACATGGACCGCAACGGCTCGTCCGGCCTGCAGGAAGACACACAGCAGTCCATCGCCGACACGAGGGCCTTCGTGCAGTACGTGCAGAGCAAGCACAGCGAGCTGCTGACGCCCGTGATCACGCCGAGATTCGTGCCGAGCTGCACGTCCAAGCTCATGAGCGCGCTGGCTGAAATCTCGAGAGAACACTCGCCCAAGCTGCCGGTGCAGTCGCACCTGGGCGAGAACCGAGACGAGATCAGCTGGGTCAAGAGTCTCCACCCAGAGAGCAAGACGTACACGGGCGTCTACGACGACCACGGACTGCTGCACGACCGGTCGTACATGGCGCACTGCATCTGGTGCAGCAAGGGCGAGCGCGAGCTACTCCGCGAGAAGCAGACGGCGGTGATCCACTGCCCGAACTCCAACTTCTCGCTCTCCAGCGGCGTCTTGAACGTGCGGCGACTGCTGCAAGAAGGCATCAAGGTCGGGCTGGGCACGGACGTGTCCGGCGGCTACTCTCCGTCCATGCTGGATGCCATCCGTCAAGCGGTTATCGCGTCCAAGCTCGTTTCTATCGGCAACGGCAGCTCCAGCGACGAAGACAGCGATGAACCGCAAGAGGAGTCGCTCTCGTACGCTGAAGCCTTCCACCTCGCGACGGTCGGGAGTGCGGAAGCGCTTGGACTTGGCGATAAAGTGGGGAATTTCATGGTCGGCAAGGACTTTGACGCACTGGTGATCGACCCGTACACTGCTAACAGCCCCATCGACGAGACGTGTGACCCTGTTGAGGCCACGGACGTCTTGCACACGTTCCAGAAGTTCCTGTTCCTCGGCGACGACCGCAACATCGTCTCCATTTTTGTGGGCGGCCGTCAAGTCAAAAGTGCGTCATCCGAGCTCAGTATCAAGAAGTCTCTTGAGGTCACGAGCTCCCCGTTAACTATCGGTAGCGTACATCCCAGCATCCAGCCGCTGTCGCTGGCAAAGGACTAGAACCATGTCACCTGTCGTTCAAAATACACAAAGTCTTCGATTCGTTTTCTTTTCCAGTTGCCGCCTCTTGACGCCGAGAAGACGCCCATTCACTCAGAAGGAGCATGGGGAAACAGGGCGAGTACGAGGTGGCTCCGCGCGTGGAGTGCATTGAACAGCAGATCCCGTCGGAGTGGAAGGGGTTCGCTGGGAAGCCTATGCAGATGACGTACTACGCTACCAAGGTCAACACTTTCCGAGAGAACCCGGAGCTGCTACACCCAAGCGATTCCTTCACCGCCTGGGCCACCAAAGAGCTACGCCGTGAGCTAGGGGAGTACGTGAGATTGCGGGCCTGAACTCTGGTAAATGATTCTCATAAACTAACGCAAAACTCAGTGAAGGAACATGTCTGAACGACGTAGAGCTGAAGGGCATTGTGAGCCAGGAGTGGCGCACCGACCTCACCAGGAACATCGTGGAGACGCGACTAAACCGACATGGCAGCAAAGATGGACCTGTTGTGCGGCGGTCGCCGAGTGGCGTTCTCTACATCGCTCCGCAGCCTCCTCGCAGTGGTTCCAGCATGCCGGGCACGGCAGCGCCGACGACGTTTGTGCTGGACGCGATTGCAACCCCGGAAACTCGCAAGAGAGCAGCCATCCCCAAGTAATCGCGGGCTTTAGACCCATCAAGTTGCTTCCCGCAGCATATCCAACTCAAATACACAAATGCATAACGGCAACGGCAACAAAAAGACCATCACTCTGCTGTGTTATGATTGGATGAAAGCCACTTCAACTTGTAAATGTTGCATGAATGTTGCAGCAACGTGAAGCGGCGCAAGCGATCAATCTGCGGTGGACAGGCGAGCTAAAGCGCCGCTGATCCTTTCACTCGAGGAATGACCACACTGCTGCATTAGATCTCGGTGGATTGCTGGCAGAGATACAAGAAAGCCATCGACTTCTCTTTCGGGGCGAAATGGTGGCGACAAGCTTCCACGATGTCTCCGGTGCCGCGTCCGTCGTGATGGTGCGCGGATCGGGACGCGAGACGGAGCAGCTCGGCGAGGTTCGGCTCTACCCGACCCAGATGCGCTTCGTGACGGGCGTGGCTCGAGCCTACGACGACGACTTCCCAACTGAGCTCAGCCATTTGGTACGCTGCCCAGATCAATCAATGGATAAGGAGAAAATGGTCTGACCTTCGTCAGCCGAGCAGGTGAAGGAGACGGACTTCGACGTCGCCATCAACCAGGTCAACAACACCATGCAGGACTACTGGCCATGCCTCTTCTGCATGTGCTGCGGCTACGGCTGCTGTCCTTGCACATTCGGCTTCTCCCTTCTGTGCCCCAACTTCTGCATCCGAGATGTAAGTTTTGCTGCTTTTCTCGCTCTCAGTCGATGAAAGGGACCGTCTCACTTGGCTGTGATCGATTTCACAGGCGGAGCAATACGTGCGTGCACTCCTTACGAGGATCAACAAACGACTCTGCTTCGAGCGAGCAGGCATCGAATGGCAGCTCGTACGATCATGTGGCAGGTCCTGGGTAGGCAGGCATTCCTGTGGATTTACTCGCGTTGCTCACAACTAAGTGTAAAACCTTTCCTAGATCCAGATCACGTACCCGCTTGCGCCGAAGAAGCCGCCGTTGGTACGCGCTCTCTTGGTCAATGCGTACATGTACCAGTTCCTATCATAGAACTTTTCTTACACGAATTTCACTACGCAGGTCACGTACCAGAACGGAATAACCCCCTCATCCACCCCCCTCGCGATGCCATCCTCAGCCACCTCGGCCTTGTCCGCGGCTACTCCGCTGGTCCCTTAATGAACGCCACGCGGCGTGGTTTACTTCTGTGGTGTATTCCGTTGTTAGTCTATCGGTTGCATTTCAATCAATGCGTCTGAACTCGCTTCAGCAAATGCGCACAAAATCTCGCTCCGCTCGCGCTGCCGTCCACGAGGCCACACAACCACATCACTCTGATCGATCAGGCCAGTCGCCAGTATTCCCAACGCCGACTCAGCCTTGTACCACACACCACGCCACGAGCTGTGAGAACTTGGTACATCATAGTCGATCCAACTAAATTATTGGATAGTGAGGAAGCCACGCAGAGTATTGCGGAACTGGCCGAGCCTCTGCGTGAACTTGTCGCGGTTGGCAGCCTCCAGATTGGGGCGCACGTCTGCGAACAGCGCGGCAAACGCCTCCTCGATCTGCGCGCGGTTCTCGGGCGGCTGCGACGAGCTCAGCTGTTGCTGGTAATTGGTCAGCGCTTCCTCGCTGCAGAGCGTGAGGCTCAGGATCGGTCGCGACAGCGCCCACTGCGAGTTCACCTCGCCGTACACCAGGATGTCTAGCAGCGCCGCCAGAAGCGTCGACCACATGTTGGGCGAGCCCTGCACGTGCGCACGTAGCGCGTGCTTGACGGGCGTATCGCGCTTCTTCTTCATCTCCTGGAAGTAGAGCGACGCGAGGTGGTCCACCGCCGTCGCGCACTGCGCCGCGATCGCCAGGTCGTACGAGTTCATGCCTTCGTGCAGCGACTGCACGAGCTGGCGGAAGATGCCGTCCTCGAGCCCCACGACCGACGCCAACTGGTTGCGGAACAGGATCTCCAGGAAGAAAAAGTAGGCGTTCTTCACCTTCGGGTAGTGCATCAGGTCCTCGTGGGGGATCGACAGGACGAGCTGCAGCGCGATCTCGAGTGCGTTCTCCAGGGACTTGTCGTTGTACAGCTGGAACACGCCGAAGTTGACGTAGTTGCCGCCCAGCGCGCGGTACAGAATGCCCAGACACAGCGCCACGCCCTTGTACTTCTCGCCGTACGGGTTCTTCCCTGCCGGCACGGGCTGTATCCGCCGTCCGTACGCCACCACGACGCTGCTGAGCTCACGGAAGAGCAGGATCCCGCTGGCCGAGCTCTGGTCGAACGTGACGCGCTGGGCCTTGTTGTACGCCAGTTCTTGCAAGAACTTGAGCAGCGCAGTGGTCACCGCCGGGTGGTCGTACAGCTCGTCGGCCGCGCGCACAAACACGGGGAAGTACGCGGGGTACAGCAGGTCGAAGATGCAGCTGTACGTGCGTCGGTTGTGCGTCTGCTGCACGATGCCCCGCAAGTCGCGACACACGCCGATGACGGCCTCGCGGACCTCCGGCACGCGGTAGTTGGGCGTCTGCAGGAGCTGGTTCAGCACGTTCTCAATGGGCTCCATGAACCGCTCGAACCGCTCCGAAGACTCGTCGAAAGCGGTCGTGAAGATCAGCCGCGCGATCGTCGAGTGGAACGTCGTGCGGTGCCGCGTATTCGCCGGGATGGCCAGGAACGGGAACTCGTCCGCTGTGTGGTTGCCGATCAGGTACTGCACCGTCTCCAGGCCCAGCAGCAGCTTGCCCGACGAGTAGCCCGACGCGACCTCGAAGAAGAGCGCCAGCGTCTTGCTGATCACCACCTCGGTCTCGCCCCAGAACTTGAGATTGTTGCCCACTTTCGTGACCATCATGTTGACCACGACCGTGTGGTCGCCCAGGCCGAGCCGCTCGAACATGCGCAAGTACGCTTTGTGCTTGGAGGACATGGCGCTCTCGCTCGGCGCCATGATCGGCGACGAGGCCGACCCGGCCGACGCCGGCTGCATGGACGACGACGGCGTGGGGGCCGACGGCATGCCGTGCTGCTCGCCGATGTAGCTCTTGCGGAAGCTGCTGAAGTAGTAGAGCAGCGACAGCTCAAAGTGCACGCTAGGCTTCGTCTGGCCGCCTGACGAGATGATCCGGTGCTCCGTCAGCTGCATCGCCCGGAAAACGCGCTGCGAGAGGTCCGCGTCCACGAGCTCGTCCCCCTCGGTCGACGTGGACGAGTACGTCTGGCCGCCGATGATGGCGCCAATGGCGTAGACAAGCCAGGCCGCCTGGTTCTCCATGCTTTCCAACTGTTGCTGCTGCTGCGGAGGGATCGAGGCGCCTCCGCTCTGGTCCAAAATGCTGCAAGCCTCGGCGTATTGAGTCAGAATTGGGTCCAGCACGGATACGATGTATTCCCCCGTCTGGCGGTAATTGAAGTGGCAAAGCGTCGGCAATTTCTCTAGCTGCTCGTACAGGCCTCCTTCGTCATCCAGTGGGTTGTCCAGTGTGTCATCAAGCGCGCACTGCTCGGCCGAGTCCAGGCGCGACTGTAAGTACGCCTGAATCACCTGCGGCACGCGCGTATCCAAGAAATTGATCGCTCCCGAGTTGGGCGAACTCGGCACCGAGTCGGCTCGCACGTAAGGCAGCGCCGCCACCAGCCGCGCCCACAGCGCTAATAAGTAGTGCGTCGAGTTGGCCGACCACTGCCACTGGCGGAACGACTTGATGGTGAAGTCGGGCGTGAGGTCCATCCAGTCCTGGAACGACTCGGTCTTCATGAGCTCCGAGAGCTGGTAGTTGGACTTCAAGCGGCCGATCAGGCGGCAAAACTCGTGGTAGTTCTGCTGGTCCGCGAGCCCTTCCTGGGCGCGCAAGATGCCGCAGATGCCTTTCAGAAGCTGGGCCAGATACACGCTGCGCTCCTTGTCGGGCGAGAAGAGGTTGCGCCGCACGGACGCGAACAGCATGAGCGCCTCGAGGCACTTGGACGTGTTAGGCGGGTTGGTCGTCTTGTAGAAGTCAAAAAGCAGCTGTAACGTGTCCGGGTCCTGAATCACGGGGCGCCACGACGTGGGCACCTGCAAGGAACCGGTTTCCTCGGAGGATTCGTCCGGGTTGGTGCCGATAAAGTCAAAGGACAGGCACTTGATGAGCAGCGCGAGCGCCTGGTCGCCCATACGGGCCTCCTGCTGCGGCGTGGCGCCGCCGATGTTGTGCATCTGCAGCTGCTTGATGGACGTGAGCGCGACCTGGAAGATGCGGAAGAGCGAGTCTTCTCGAAAGGACACGGCGATCTTGCGGTGGAACGTGATGTTGCGGCCCGCCACGGGCAGGTTCATCTCGGTCACGAGCTCGCTGAGGATCTGTAGGCCAATGACGCAGTGGTCCACGGTGGCCTGCAGGAACTTGGTGACTTCGGCCACGATCTCCCGGTGCTGCTCGTCGTCGAACCAGCCGTACTTGGTGAGGCGACAGACCATCTGGATGAGCGACGTGGTCACGAACTTCTCGAGCGTCGGGCCCTTCTGAGCCAAGTAGCCCAGCACATAGTTTCCTGATAAATAATAATAAAACAATAATGTGAGATGGTTATGATACTTTTTTGGTCGAATGTCAAACTGAACGCACGGATATCGACGCGCTGCGGTGTGGTGAAGTTGTTCCAGTGAGACGTGATGAGTTTGGTGAGGCTGGTGCTGGCCACCAGCAGCGCGTAGGGCGACGACGAGTGGTCCAGCACGTATTGGCACTGCGGAATGTACTCGGCCGAGCTTTGCAGGATCAGCACGGCCTGCTGGGCATGCGCACGCTCCGACTCGTTGCCGCTCTCGTACAGCAGGCGACACAGCGTCTCCAGCTCACGCAGCTGGTTGGCGTCCATGGCGAACGGAGGAACGGCCTGAACTCGACTTGTCGTCCGCCGGTCTCTTCGCCTTTTGGCTCGGAACTCGAAGGGGGGATTGTTGCGGTTGGCAAGTAGAACCTGTCATCAAGCATAAATCGGCTGAATCCTACTTCAACGCATAGCTTATGTGTACCACATATCATAGTGTTCAATTAGGTACGAAACTGAATCGTACTTATCCAGGACCCGCGCCGGTCGCTTGGTTCATCTTCGCTCACTCGTGAAAAAGCGCCCGAGGGAGCAGAGCGACAGTCATGGCCGCCGCTGGAATGCGCTTTTGCCGCGAGTGGTGAGTCGGCAGGGCCCCTCGAGTCCCCCTCCCCCCCCCCCCACCTTCTGTCACTAATGCCCCCTTCCCCCATTACCTCCTACTGCGCAGCAACAACATGTTGTACCCGAGTCAGGACCGTGACATCCGCCGCCTCGTGTTCCGCTGCCGCAATTGCGGGCAGTCCGAGGACGTAGAGGAGAACTGTATTTATGTCAACGAGCTGGTGAAGGACACGCGCGTGCAGCTGGACGTGCTGCCGGGCGACGTGATCGACGACCCCACGCTGCAGCGCGACTACGACGTGACGTGCCCCAACTGCGGTCACAACGGCGCCGTCTTCATCCGTTCACAGGACGGCGTGAAGCAGTCGACACTGGCGCTCATCTGGGTCTGTCTCAACCGAGACTGCCAAGTGGACGAGGAGGGCAACCGCCTGCCCTCGTATCGCTGGATGGGCAGCTGAGCAGCGAGTTCCGCAGGCAACGAGCTCCACCTCAAGACGGACTGCCACCAGAAACTTGACCAAACTAATACTAGCACACGTCACCGTGTTAGCTGTTATCTGCGTGTCTGCAATGCAATGGGCCTTCAAGTTACGGTTCCTCCGTCTCGCGGGACTGCTGCGTCCACAGTTGCAGGTAACCTGGTGAAGACAAGCCACAACGAAGAAACACGCAGGTTAGTACCAGCGTCACCCGCACACTTTGAAGACCAGCGATGACGTACGCCCGCCTTGCTCGATGAGCTGCGTGTGGCTGCCCGTCTCGACGATGCGCCCCTTTTCCAGCACGACGATGTTGTCGGCGTGGCGCACAGTCGAGAGGCGATGCGCGATGATGATCGTGGTGCGTCCTGCACAAGCCGCGTTCAGCGCCTGGTGGATGCTCTGCTCCGTCACCGTGTCGAGCGACGACGTGGCCTCGTCCAGCAGCACCACGGACGGGTTCTTGAGCACCAGCCGCGCGATGGCGATGCGCTGCTTCTCGCCGCCACTGAGCTTCAGTCCGCGCTCGCCGATCTGCGAGTCGAACTGGTTCGGCAGCGACATGATGAAGTCGTAGATGTTGGCCACCTTCACAGCAGCGACCAGCTCTTCATCCGTGCAGTGGCGGTGGCCATAGGTGAGCTAAGACGGCAACAAAAACGCTGGTTAGATCGGAGCACAAGCCTCCCCAAGACCGAGCTCACTACGTACGTTGTAGCGGATGCTGTCGTTGAACATGACGGTGTCCTGCGGCACGATGCCAATGCTTCGGCGGAGAGATTTCTGCCGCACGGACGCGATGTCCTGGCCGTTGATACTGATCCTGCCGGACACCACGTCGTAGAAGCGGAATAGCAGCCGGCTAATGGTCGTCTTGCCAGAGCCCGTAGAGCCGACGATAGCCACGGTTTGCCCTGTGGGGACGGTGAAGCTCACGTCCTTGAGGCCGTTGGCAACCGGCTGGCTCGGATACCTGAAGCACACGTTGTGGAACGAGACGGTGCTAGCCGTCGCAGAGGCCTCGAGGGCTGGCGCACCGGGCTTGTCTTGTACTTCCGGCTGGATGCGCAGTAGCTCCACCAGGTTCTCCATGTCCACGAACGACTGCACGATCGTGTTGTAGATGTTGCCCAGCGAGTCGAGAGGCTTGAAGATGTTGGTGATGTACACCGTGACAGCCACGAAGTCACCGACCGTCATGACGCCGTAGAAAATGTTGCGAGCCGAGATGAGGAGACATGCACCGAGGCAGGTCTGCTGGATGAGCTGCTGCGCTACGACGATGGCGTTCATGAGGCCTCGGGTCGACAGCTGCGACTTCTGATAGAGGAAGATGCTCGACATGTACCGCGCCAGCTCGTAGTCCTCGGTGCAAAAGTACTTGACCGTCTCGAAGTTTACCAGCGAGTCGACAGCCTTCTCGCTCGCCTGGTTGTCGTGCTCGTTCGTTTGCTTCTTGAAACGCAGGCGGATCCTCGTGCCCATTCCGGTGATGACGACGTAGAGAGTGACCCCGATAATCGTCACCACCGACAGGATCTTCTCCTTGAACGAGAAGGTGAACACGATGGACACAACCACGAGCTCCACGAAAGTGGGCACCAAGCGGAAGAAAATGACGTTCACGATGTTGTCCGTGCTCGTCGAGCCTCGGTCCAGGCAGCGCAGCACCTTGCCCGTCTTCTTGGTCAGGTGGTAGTTCATCGACAGGCTGTGCAAGTGGCCAAAGAGCTTTCAGAGCGAAAGGATCAATAGACAACAACGTGAGTTTAGTGTATAGCCGTCACTTCAGCTTCGACTGAGCTTGCACGAGTACCTTAGCCGCAACGTCTTGGTACGCGTGCTGCTTCACCACCATGTACATATACGTCTGCAGCTGCTTCGCCGCAGCAAAGCCAAACAACGTGACGCAGTACATGGCGATTGCAAACACCGGGACGCGCGTGAATTGGCTCTCCGAGATGGTGTTCGTCGCCTCCTTTAGGAACAACGGCGCCAGGATGCGCGAGCCTCGCGACAGAAACATGAAGGAGAACGAGACGATCACTCGGAGGCGCTGCACGGCAATAACGTCAAAAATAATAAAACGCATGAGCCACGACCTCCACAGTCAGTACACAACCATTGCAGTTGCCTTACCAGTCCCCACGTCTTGGGCCAGAAGTCTTCAGAGAACACACAACAGTTAGCGAAGCTCAAGGTATCCGTTGCAGCCACAGATTCTTACATGGGATGAGCAGCACGCGCAGCTCCCAGACCGTGGCGCCCGTGCTGGGCTGCGGGTCCTCCAGCGAGGCCACAGACGGGTCCTTCAGCAGCGGAGACTTCTCGTTCGGGGCAGGCGGCATCTTGGCAAGTGGCAAGCGATAGCAACGGACGCGAAAAGCTACCGTCATTCTGCTAGACCACGTGTCGCGGAGCCAATCAAAAGCGATCAAAGGTGATCTTGCCCGGCTCACTCGTTGCCGCGTCGTTGCCATGATCTGTGGCCAGGACTGCTCTGCGACTTGCTTCCCCTGAATGGTGTAGCTCACCAAATAGACCACCAACGCGACGTGGATTCCAGCGTATGTATGATTCCAGCTCCAGTTTTAAAGATGTTCATAGTGTTGGAACTTCTACAACAGCTGCAGAAAACTGTAGGCTAACCGCCAAGGCCATTTGACACGCGAAACTGCGCTTTGATCAAATAGTTTGCCCACCAATGCTTTGGTGAATGCGAACAAGGTGTCATTAGTACTTGGTTTGACCTCCAAACGCGATGTTCAGTACATTGTCGAGTTAGAATACCACCTCCCACATAGCGTTTGAGAAACATCAATGACAGAGCTCCTGCGGTGATTTTCCTGCGTAAGTACAGGTAATACCGGATACGGCTCACCCGCATGTGCCACCACCGTCGAAAACTCTCGCTGTCTCCGTCACTTCCAATAACATTCAAATCAACCTCTGCATTCATTACATCTTCGCTCTCTCCTGTCAGTCGTGCGCTGTTCCTGAGTTGGTGAGCCTCGTTGTCGGCGTCGTGAAGCTGTCGCCTCTGCAACTGCCCTACTTCCCTGATGTCGACGTGGATCGACATATCGAGGTATAAGCAATCCGAACCAACCATTCAGATGATACTTTTGAGAGCACTGGGAGACGTATCACGGCGCAAGACAAGGTTCCACGTTCATTTCCACGTTACTGTTTTTTACCGAGGATGTACTTGAGCAGCACGTAAATATTGGCTGCACCAAGTCCTAGTGCAATCGCAGCGACGAACGCCTTCTCACGTTTAGGTAGCGCTCTTCCTGCGCTCATCGAAACTTCCCCGGTTCCGGCACCATGCATAAGATTCATAGCTGCCGCTGGATTTATCACCACTCTCTCTTCGCCCTCCCCCTTTGTCACTTTCGGACTGCGTCTGAGGTGGCGGAGCTTGATGGCAGCGTGAATAAGCTCGTCAAGCGGTGCTGGGGCTGCGTTGTTGGCCAGAGCGACATTTTCGGCGTTGGTGCTATCGCTCGCAGCGGAGATAGTCACGAGCAGGATGAGCAAAGAGGCGAGGCGCATTGCTGTATTCGTGGAGGAAACTTGGAATCCGGAAGAAAGTATTGGGTCGCCGATGGATAGCTGGTTTGGAAATGAACGTGCACGCAAATTGTCGGACAGGAGCTCATCGAATCGCGGATCCTCTTCATGGTAATCGTCTTTTGATGTTCACGAGCACGGAAACCGGCTATACAAATCAAAATATTACTACATGTAGTAAGTTATCCTCCTGACTGGCAGGACGGAATACTACGGAGCTGCTTTTCGAGAGCACCACTTCCAACAAAAGTTACTTCATTTTATCTGTAAGTCAAGCATGAGATTCACTTTGCTGGAGTCATTATTTAGCACTTTGGGTGTTGATATAAATGGTTGCTCTGCAGGGAAAGCGTACACGTTGAAAATTAAACGAGAGCTTTTCTACAATTATCGTTAAGTGATGCATCTTACTGGACTCGCCCTTTTCCGAAGTCCTCTTTTTGGAGATGTTTAGACGGTGAAGCCTCGACAAGGCAAAATTCAACGCGTCCGTAACAACATTGATGGCAAACCTTCCTTTTACAATCTAGAAGCTCGAATTCCATGAGACGCACAACCTCGGCCTCCTTGCTGCAAAAAATGTTATCAATAACTCTGTTGCAGTTACACCGTTGTATCTGAAGTCATTGCTGTGAAGCTGGCGATGCGCAATGAAAAAAAAAATACTTTTTAAATTAACTTTCTGCACAATGTTACTACGCACCATATCTTGGTCAATTCCCGGACACTCGTGCACAACAGTAAGCTAAGGAATCGGCCACCTAGCCAGAGTAGAATCGCTCACCATTACTGTGGTCACGACAATTCTCGAACAACAGGATTCTCTAAAAACAAACGACTTCTCATTTCAGCCAATCCGCGCGCGGGGGGTACGTCAGCAAAAACAAGATCCGTCATTTAGCGAGTCGCCACTTTGTGCGCACTTCTTCGTTGTCCATGATCGAGGGCCAGCACCCCGTGCTGCAGGCGCTGCTGGGCACGCTGGTGACGTGGGGCTTCACGGCCCTTGGCTCGGCCATGGTCTTCGTGCTGGACGTGGAGGACAAGCGCACGAGCCAGAAGATCCTGGACGGCATGCTGGGCTTCGCGGGCGGCGTCATGCTCGCAGCTTCCTACTGGTCTCTACTAGCTCCTGCCATTGAGATCGCCCATGAGTCAGAGTTGTACGGACCCGAGGGTCGCTGGGCCTTCGTACCGGCCGCTGTGGGCTTCACAATGGGCGCGCTCACGCTCTTCGGGACGGAGAGGATGCTGCCCATGCTGGAGAAGCTGCTGGGCGTGACGCCACAGTCGTTACAGGACGCCAAGAAGAAGAAGGACGACGACTACAAGCCCGACCAGAAAGAGGAGGCCTACGACAAGCCCTCAGCCGCCAGCACCAGCAGTTTCCGCCGCGTGCTGCTGCTGGTCATCGCCATCACGCTGCACAACCTGCCCGAGGGCATGGCGGTGGGCGTGGGCTTCGGCAGCGTGGGGCAGAGCTCCAGCGCCAGTTTCGCCAACGCCGTGAACCTGGCTATTGGCATCGGCCTGCAGAACTTCCCCGAGGGGCTGGCCGTGTCCATGCCGTTGAGGAGGGAGGGCACGTCGGCGTTCAGGGCTTTCATGTGGGGCCAGGCCAGTGGCCTGGTGGAACCTGTTGGAGGCGTGAGTGAATTTGGGGTTTGACTGAGTGTAGATGGATGCAGGATACTGATCTTCTGACTGGCGTTTGGTGCTGTAGTTGATCGGAGCGGGCGCTGTGCTCTACGTGCAGCCGATTCTTCCCTACGCGCTGTCGTTTGCGGCCGGCGCGATGATCTTCGTGGTGGTGGACGACCTCATCCCAGAGACGACGCAGAGCGGCAACCAGAAATTGGCGACGTTCGGTACGATCGTGGGCTTTGTGGTCATGATGGTCATGGACGTCGCGCTCGGGTAGAGGAGGACGGTAACTTACTTAGACTCGTTCGAAAACACGAGGTGGGAAGGAAAGGAGAGTGACCTTACTCCTCGTGGAAAATGCATTGTGTGCTTTAACCTTCTATGGCTTTAGTTAGGCTTGTGGTCGTCGTCTTCTGGCATCAAGAAGAAGGAGAACTCGTCGTCCTGCCAGTCGTTGGCGGCGCTGATCTTGACAGCTGAAGGCTTGGCTTTGGTGGCCTTTGCAGAAACGTCGCCTTCTGTCGCTGCAGCGACCCAGATCGCGTTGATCAGGCCGACAACCGCAAGGGCAGTGACGCCTACGAGCATCCACTGCGGGGCCTGCGAGTAGTCGAAGCCTGGCTGGAACTTGTCGCCTCCAGGGTCCATGCTGAGCTCCACCTGGGCTTGCAGCGGCGCGTCGCACGTGGCCTCAGCGATGCCGACGCGGTGGTTGTCCACGTCGTAGATGATGTCGTGTCCTTCCAGCACACTGGCCCCTAGAATGGTCGCCTTTGGGCCGGGAGTGAAGAACACGGTGCCCGTGTAGACGCCGTCGCCGACCTGCGCGAAGTAGCGGCTCGACGGGAGGCAGATGTGCACGTCGTTCTTGAGCCAGAAGCAGATCTCCGGCAGCGCCTTGACCTGTTCAGGCGTCATGGAGTAGAACGTGTCGCTCTGGGGCACGAACGAGAAGCTCCCGACCGCCTGGCTCCATGCGAGGCGGAACGCGTCCTTGGTGCTCTCGGGCATATACAGGAAGGTCGTGCCGCTGTCGAGCACGCAGCCCCGATCGGCGTTGTACTCGCTGCTGTCCACCTTGAGGGTGTTGTTGGTGCTGCCCACAGAGACCGACAGGAGCGTCACCGTCCAGTACTGGTAGCCCGTGTTGCGCAGGGGCGTGTAGCGCACAGGCTCCGTGTGTCGAGCGAGATCCACGCCGCCGATAGTGAGCAGCCCGCCGCCTTCAGCCAGACACTGCGAGAAGATGCGCGTGCGCGTGACCTTCTGCCGGTAGAACTGCTCGTAGATGGCGTCCGGGTGGCGCGAGAAGCCCATGATGCCGTCCGACGGCTGGTCCAGGAACACGCCCGACTGCTCGTAGATGCAGCCGAACTCGACGCGCGCCTCGAACGACGACGACAGCTGCATCACGTCTGACGCCTTGTACGCCGACCAGTGGTCTCCTTCCACGTACGTCTGGCCGTACTTGCACTTGCCGTTCTCGCAGGCCGTGCACGGCGGTTCGCCTCTGCTCGACTGCAAAGTCATGGAGCGCTCGCACGACAGGTACGTCGTGTTGTCCGTGAAGACGAAAGGCTGGTGTCGGCGCTTATTGCCGCAGTTGGTGCAGCCCACGCACACGAACGCCGTCTTGCCACTGCCCGTGTCGATGATGAGTTCGCGCTGCTGGCCGCCCACCTGCACCTGAATCGTGTGCGACCCCGAGGCGGAGCGAAGCCCCGTTTCCACGGTCTTGTCGTTCAGTACGGCGTCCGCGTCGTCGTCGGCTCTCAGCGTCTGCACCGCCTGCAGCTCCTCGTCCGTGGATCGGCGGTAGCGATACCGGCCTTGCAGCGCGCTCACCGCTTGGCTGCGCGCGACGCTGTTGGTCATCTCGAGCTGGATCGTGTCGGGCACTGCAGCCGCAGCACATGCTGCCAACCATGCGAGAAGCGCATAGCGAGCCGCACCGAGTGCCATCGCTGAGCCGTCTGAACTATGACGCAAAGGATCCGACACCGGCAGCGACTACTCAAGAGATGTCCTTTGGGAAGACGGTGTGATCAAGCTACACGTAACGATCACTAGATGTCGAAGGAGAGGCTTGCCAGCCTCTCACTGAGTGTCCAGAGCTTGGTGGCCGCAGTCGCGGACTGGCTGAGCGTGGCCGGCGTCTCCCGCGTAGGGGGACCGAACATGGCGTTGAAGTGCTTGGGGCCGAACAAGTCGCCGCCTTGGACGTGACTTCCCGTCGCAGCATACAACGTAGGCAACGCCCCCATCTCGATTGTCTGCCGCGGCATCAGCGTCCACAGCTTGAACGCCGTCGTCCACATCCAGTTGCTGTTGGACGTGGACGGCGCCGTCAGCAAGTTGGTCGACGTCGTGCCCGGGTGGCACGCGACGGCACTGACCCCTTGGATGCCTGCGGCCTTGATGCGCCGATCCAGCTCGAACGTGAAGAGCAGATTGCACAGCTTGGTGTTGGCGTAGGTGAGCCACTGGCTGTACTTGTGCTCGCTCGGCGCCATGAACTCGTCCGCATCGAAGCTCCAGAAGGCGTTGCGGTGCACCATGCTGCTCACGTTGACGATGCGAGACGGCGCGCTCTCCTTCACCACGTCGAACAACCGCGCGGTCAGAGCGAAGTGGCCCAAATGGTTGGTCGCGAACTGCCGCTCATAACCGTCGACCGTCGTGGCGTAGGCGCCGCCCATGATGCCGGCGTTGTTGATGAGCAGATCCAGTCGGCTGTGGGTCTTTTTGAACTCCTCCGCGAAGTGCTTGACGCTGGCCAAGTCGCTCACATCTACCTGCATGAACTCGACGCTGCCGGCATTGGCGTCGGACGCCACCGTCTCCCGTATCTTGGTCTCCGCTGCTCGCCCTCGCTCAGCATTACGACAAGCCAGCACCACGTGAGCTCCACTGCGAGCAAGCTGCAGAGCTGTTTCGTAGCCGATGCCAGAGTTCCCGCCCGTGACGACGGCCAGCTTGCCCTTCTGCGACGGGATGCATGATGCGTCCCAGTTGCCGGGCACTTGCGCCCTGCTGCTGCTGTTGCCCATGGCTCGATCGGATCTGGACCATACAATTCTACGGCCATTCTGATTGGAGAGACTGCAGGACAACTTGCCAAGGGAACATGAACTCTTGGTGCTCGAGCCCAAACATCAACACTTCAAGGGATGAGATGCTTATCGAATTGAATCTATTGGCATGGCGAATGCAGTTGCTGCAGTTGAGATGTTCGTTTAGATGGGCTGGTACTGTTGGCGCTGCTGTTTGTCCTGGCGACGGCGTCGGTGGGCGAAGGCAGTGGCCGTCAGCATGAGGAAGGCGCAGCCAACGAAGAGCGACACGGTTGCGCCCGATGCTGCTTCCGTTGGAGTACTCGCCTGCGAGACGGTCGCACCGGTCTGCTGAGCCAGGGCTGCATCGCGGTTCTCGCCTTCATCCACAGCGCCAGTGTCGTTAGGCTTGAGTGCACCTCCGGCAGCCTCCCGCTCGAACGGGTCAGTCGGGTACGTGATGGCGATGCACTTGTCGTCGCCGAAGAGGAAGCAGTCGAAGAGGTGAAGGCCGTGAAGCGGACGCACCGCAGGCACCATGTGGCCCGCGCCCTTGACGGTCTTGAACGTGAGTCCTCCCTCGAAGCGCTGGTGGTACCCAGCGATCTGATCGTCCGGTCCAAGCCACGCACGCCACGGCGACGCAGGCTTGAGTGCAAGACCGGCGTCCTCCGTGATCCAGCGCTGCGTGCCGATGAAGTTGACCACCGAGTCAGCGTCACCGCTGTAGATGAGAACCTTCAGGTCGTTGCCGAGCAGCTTGCGGTACTTGTCGAGCGAGGAAAAGGTGCGCACGTAGTTGTGCGAGATGAAGGACTGGCAGTCCACCCACTTCATGGGCAGCTCGCCTTCAATGTGAAGCGCCTGCTGCACGTCCAGCCTGTTCAGCAGAGCGTCGGTGAAGTCGCCAGCGCACGGACCAACGACGCCGCGGTGCGTCTGGATCTTCGGCCCAACCTTGTCCAGCAGGTGCGAGTGCAGCGCACCACGCTGGCTGTTCTTCATGTGGCACACGTCGCCGTAGATGTAGTAGTGGTTGAACTCGCCCGTGTCGGCCGCTTCGTGGGCCTTCAACACAGCCTCCTCGCACCGCTGAGTGCAGTTGGCGTCCGTGAACATGCACTGCGCCACGTCGTGGTCGCAGTCGTCCAGCAGCGTGAAGTAGTCTCCACGCGAGATAAGCGCGTGCGAGTAGTAGTAGTCCATGTAGGCGTTGCCGTCGATCTCCATGTCCGTGAGCGGGTTGCCAATGGCGAAACCCTTGAGATTGACGCCCTCCAGCGGGTCGTCCACAAGGCGTTCCACCAAGAACGGCACGTACATGCCGGCGTAGCTCTCCCCAGTCACGTAGAAGTCGCGGTCCTGGAGCTCCGGGTACTTGTCGAAGAACTCGCGGAGGAAGAGACGGAGACGGTCCGCCACGACGTCGTCGTTGTAGTAACCCGTACCAGGCTGCAGTGGCTGACTAAAGCCGACCCCAGAGGGCGAGTCCACCCACACCACATTGGCGCGGGCGTTCCAGCCGTACGGGTTGAGCCCCACGGTGCCGTCGCGCTTGGCAACGAACGGCCCGTTCTCGGTGAAAAAGCCCTCGGAGGACGCGCAGCCCGGGCCGCCGTTCAGCCAGAGCACGATGGGGTCGTCCTCGGGCGAGCGACGAGACTGCGAGTACCAGTAGAACATCTTCTCCTCGTTGGGCGTGGGCAGGTGCAGCTGGCCGGCGAAGTGCGCGAACGGAACGTTGTCCTGTGTGAGACCGGGAAGGTCTCCGACGCGGTGGGCGTCGTACGCCGCGGCGGCGGGAGATGCGACGAGCATCGCGCCTAGCGCTGCGATCGCGACCAGGAGCTTCATGGCGTCTTGGGCCCAGCAACAGAGAGCTCCAGCACGTCGGTGGTAAGATGAAGAATGCTCAGAAGCAATGCGCGATGTGCATGCAACGTTTACGCGGAGGAAGGGGTGAACGTAACGGTTCGAGGTATTTCAAAGTTTGGGAACTTGAAGGGGCGTTTGCCATCCGTCCCGCGAGCGCCACGTACAGCCACAGGTTGGCGGCAATTGGCTCTGGGCTCCCCAATCGCTCAAGTGCTTCATAGTACACTCATACTGCGCTGCTACACTCATACCCGCGCTCGTGGAAATGCACTTGTTACTTTCGCTTACCATCACTTCCTCATTCGGGCCAAATACCGCTTCAAACTCTTGTATGGCCGCTGTACACTTTCTACTTAGACCGTTTGGTAGCCGTTCGAGTTCAGTCGCTGGTAGCGCGCGCGCTTCCCGCCGTTCCGGATGCCAACGGCCACAACGGCAACGACCACGCCGCCCATGACCGACAGCATCAGCCACGTCGTCGACGGACCCGACGCCGCGTCCAAGGTCTTGACGGCATCGTCGGCGTCGTCGGAGCTGCTGGCGTTCACGGCCTGCTGCGCCACCGTCAGCCCAGCCTCGATCTCGTTGTCGTCTAACGGGTACACGAACTTGTTGCACGCGTCCTGGCCGAACACGAAGCAGTCGAACAGGCTGAGGCCGTGCAGCGGGCGCACGGCTGGGACCATGTGGCCCGCGCCCTTGACGGTCTTGAACGTTAAACCCTCGTACTTCTGCACGTAGCCGGCCAGCTGCTTGTCCGGGCCAAACCACGCGCGCCACTTCTCGGTGACGCGCAGCTTGAGTCCCTGGCCGCCGATCCAGCGCTCCGTGCCGATGAAATTCACGACTGAGTCAGCGTCGCCGCTGTAGATCAGCGCCTTGAGGTCGCGGCCAAGGATGTTGTTGTACTTGGGAAGTGACGAGGGGCTGGACTTGTAGAGGTCGCCCACGGGGTCGCTGCAGCCCTTCCACACGACGTCCTTACCGCCCTTGGGCACTGCGTGGATCGCTTGTTGCACTTCCGGCAGGTTCAGGTACACGTGAGTGAGCGAGTCGGCGCAGGCTCCGATGTCGCCACGGTGCGTCGGCGAGATCTGCGCCGACGGCTTGGCACGCTTCCGCAGCGCCTTGGCCTGGGTGTTGTCCATGAGGCAGACGTCGCCGTAGATGTAGTACGGGTCCAACGCATCTGCGTTCGCGCCCACCTCAGCTTCCTCGAGTACTTCCTCGCACCCGACGGGGCATGGCGTCTCGTCGAAGAGGCAGCCGATGTGCGCACCACAAAGCACCTTGATCTTCTCGTACGCCTCGAGCGACACCATCGCGTGTGAGTAGTAGTAGTCGATGTAGGCGTTGCCATCAATGATATTGTCCGTGAACGGGTTGCCGATGGCAAAGCCCTTGAGGTTCACGCCGTCGAGCGGCGCGTCCACCAGGCGATCCACGAGGTACGGGATGTACATCCCGGCGTAGCTCTCGCCCGTGATGTAGAAGTCGCGGTTCTTGAGCTCGCTGAACTTCTCGAAGAAGAGGCCGAGGAACTCGCGCGTCTTGGCCGCCACGACATCGTCGTTGTAGTAGTTGGGGCCCTCCACGTCGCCGCTGAAGCCCACGCCGGCCGGAGACTCGAGCCACACCATGTTCACCTTGCGGTTCCACGAGTAGCGGTTCACCTTGATGGATAGGTTGTCGCGTACAACAAACGGTCCGTTCTCGGTGAAGAGTCCACCGAGCGAGGAGCAGCCGGGGCCGCCGTTGAGCCACAGCACAATGGGGTCGTTGTCCGGGTCGTTCTGACTCTCCGTGTACCAGTAGAAGAGCTTCTCCTTCTCCTTGAGCTCCAGGTGCCCGGCGTAGTGCTTGAACGGCAGCTTTCGGGTCAGTCCTGGCAGGTCCCTGACCAGCGCGTCCTCGTTGCGGGCGCCCGAGGCCACCGCCAACGCCGCCGCGAAGCTCGCGAGCAGCTGCAGCGCCACCTTCATCTTCTCTTTGCGTCTTTCGCTTCAGGACGGGAAAATTGGAAGTGGAGCGTTGCTGCTGCAGCGTTTGATCGACAGAAAACGAGGCGAGTGACAAGATGCGAGGCGTGCAGCCGTTCCTGCTGGACGGAGGCGAGGCATGGTATCAGATCCGCGAGGATGTTTGGAGCAGACGTCAACGCTCAGCCGTTACAAAAAACACCAAGTGTACCCATTCTGCACCTCTTTTTCAGCCAATGAAACAAATTAGAGCGTTTTTTCAGCCAATTGTGAAGCAGGATTGGCAAGCACATTGGACGATTGCCATTGGCTTACCCACTTCAACTTCGTCAATACAGGTTTCAAGTCAGTTTGATATTGTCGAGGAACAAGTCTCCACGAAGCTCTGCTGTGGCCGCAGCTTAATCTCCTTTGGATTCGCTTGGGGCTGGCGCTGCGCTGGCTGCAGCGTTGTTGTTCCCTGGCACCAGCGACGCGCCCTTGCCAAGGCGGTCGCACACGATCGTGATGTGCTTCTTGAGCCGCTTGGTGTCTTCCTGCATCTGCAGTTCGCTCGTGGCGACGACCGGGGTAGCGGACGCGCCGTCCTTGTTTTGCGGCTGCTTGGCCAGCACCGTACGCAGCAGCTCCGTCATGGAGCAGTCTGTCCGCTCCTCCCAGCCCTGCTCCACGGCGCCGCTGTCGGCCACCTCGTTCACCACGGGCGAAAGATACGCCGCCAGCAGCCGTGCGTCTTCGTCGCCCAGATGGAACCGGAACTGGATGAGCATCAGGATGAGAGACACACAGCAGGACAACCGGTTGGCGGCGCGCTTCAGCTTGGCTTCCACGGCCTCCATGGCGTGCGACAACGAGATGAGTTGGTCGTACGTGCCGTGAAGCAGCACGTCCAGGAAGTTGACTGCTGCTGGACTCCGGTCCTTGTAGCGCACTAGCAGTCGCTTCTGAATCACGCGGAACTGGTGCGCGCGGTCGTTCAGCTGTGCAGCGAGGTCGATCTTTTCCTTCCGTAGAGCGAAGTGTGTGTCGATGGCGCCGAAGAAGTCTGCGAGTGGTAGTGGCTCCTGGTAGAACACCTCGAGTACCGACGAAGCCGCTCCGTCGACACCCTTGGCCTCTGCATTCTGCTCCCGACCGTCAAAGTGTCCTCGAAGTCGTGCCACGAGTTCCTGTGAGACCATCCACAGCGCCTCGAGTTCGTTGGACTGGATGCGATACCGTCCGGCGTTCTTAGAGACCAGGATCGTGGCTTCGACGCCGTTGTAGTACTGAAAGCTCAGCACATTGGTGCCAGAGCCTCCGGCCACCACTTGCTTGGCCCACTCAGGCGTACAACTAGGCTGGTGGAGCATGTCTTCGAACAAGCTAGCAAGCTCTAGAGGCTCTTGGTTGGTCTCCAGCGTGAATTTAAAAGTGCTGGACTTGACGGGGGGCACCAGACGGCACGCCATGCACATCGGAAGCTTCACGACGCACTGTGAGACGCGAGGCTGGCCTGTCTCGAGTGTATACGACGCTGAAATCGTCACAGCCAGCGACGTGGGCATGGCGTCGCTGCTCGGACGCAATACTACCGGGATAATGAGCGGCGTCGACGCCTTCCCGTCGATACTCCCGATCACGAAGGAGGAATCGCTGGCCACCACATTCTCGGGAGTTGACACCGACAGCGTCACATTCGAGACGCGGTTGGCGCCAGTATACGTCACGTACACGCGCATCGTCAACTGCGTGTTCTTGCCACTCGCATCGTGCACGGGGCTGCCTCCTCCTCGATTAAACTCGTCGCTTCGATCCGGAAGAGCGTCTAGTATTGCGGGCACTTGCGCTCGGATCAAGACGCGATCCTTGGGCTCCGTTCGCCTCTCACCTTGAGCGCGTCGAATGACGTTTAAGAGCTGTCGATGCTCCTCGTCCATCTCCTCGTAGTTAATCTCCTTGGTGTCTGGAGCCACAACAGACGAAGACGGCGGGTCTGTGCCCATGTAATTCACACTGAGAGCCCCATCCGAGTCAAGGCTCACGATCATGCCGTCGATGCCGCCAAACTCGGCGATCTGCAGCGCCACGGGCACAGTCGACGCGCAGGCGGACCAGATGAGCGTCTTGTCCTTGAAGACGCTCCAGAGTTTCGTGTGGCTCGCGATGAGGAGATTCTCCATGCCAGTCGTACCCGGCGTTCCTCGCTCGGTAGGTGAAGCATAGCGCCGGAAAGTGACAAACGACGACGGGTGGAAGCCCAGTCGCTTCTGCATGTATACCTCTCCCTGGGGGTTGATGCCGAACAGCGTGAACTCGCCTAGTACCAGGATATCAAAGCTCGTAGCGGACTCCTGGTACGACCCTCGTGCCACCCGAATGTCGATGATAACCTCTCCAATGTTTATCTTCCAGTCGCAGTGAATCGATGCCGACGCAGCTTCCCGCTGCCGGTCCTCCTTGCTGTCTTCGTCTAGAGCATTTCTCTTCTTTTTCAACGACGCAGACGCCAGCACTTGATAACGGTAGCACTCGAGCTGCAAGTCCGACGTAGCAGCT
Organism: Phytophthora chlamydospora; assembly: GCA_012295415.1. Lineage (NCBI taxonomy): Eukaryota > Oomycota > Peronosporomycetes > Peronosporales > Peronosporaceae > Phytophthora > Phytophthora chlamydospora. The sequence goes on along the minus strand of JAABLK010000081.1, from coordinate 40,172 downwards.
ATCACTGCGTCCATTCCTGGCGCGTAGCAAATTGCACCGGGGAGGAAATTGTTGTTCAGTGGCTGAAGAAACGCAAACCGGTCCTGCTCGAAGAACTGCAGTCGGCCGTCCAGCGACTGCACGCAGAGGTGGTCACGCTCCGAGCGTGCAGGAGCTGCCCCCCCAGCGCCCGAGCCGGTCGATCCAAACGGCCCGTAGATGAAGTTGTAGGCTGTGAAGTGCTCGCCGTCGATGCCGAGCAAGTGCTCGTACCGCAGCGTGATCTTGAAGTAGCTCGCCGCCATGCCAGTTCCACCCATCCCTTCCACCACGTAGACACCGATCCTTCTCGGCTGTAGAATTGCCAGCGCCAAGACACGCTGGTTGCTGGATCATCATTAAAGCACACTACCGTCAGGAACGCTTCACTGACTTCATTCCAGACAACTAGAAAAGCACGTACGGAATGAAGTAGCCTAGTGCCAACTGCAGAATGGGACGTCGCAGGTTCTCCTCCAGCAGTAAATGTTCGATACGGAAGTCGCTCTGCATGGGGCAATATACCCTCAAGACGCCGTTCAAGCTGCCCGTCACGATCTTCACTGCAGTCGTCGAAAATGTGTCAATAGCTCCACCCTTTCCTCTCAATCCAAGGCACTAAATGGTACCCACCATGTCCGGACGCGTCATTGTCCACGTTGCCCACCACGAGCGCCCCAGGCGTGTACTCCTCGTCGTTCTCGCCCTTGGCGGCCCACCACTCGCGCACCTGGAAGAGCGACATCTTGTGGCCTGCCTTGGTATCCGCGCAAAAGGACGCGTCGTTTCGAGCTCCACCCTCTCCATTGGCTGAAAACACGATCTATTTGCGCCAATCGACAATCGGATCATGAGCACGAGCATCGCAGTCGGCGTGCATCAGCAGGTGGCGGCCTTCGAGGCGCCGCTGAGAGAGTTCCAGGCCCTGCGCGCGCTCAAGCGGGCGGTATCTGCATCTCTATACACCAGCGAATGTAACGGCGAAACTCCCGCTCTCTGCGGTAGCGTGGCCATCGCGGACGCCGAGGTTTTCCAGTGTGCGTCATTCCTCCTGACTGCCAAAGGCTCCGCTTCGTATCCAGACGAGACGCGGCGCCTAGTGGTCAAGCTTGCTGAGCTCACAACGAAGAAGAGCGTCCGACCGTCCAAGTTGAAGACATTTACCCAATGGGAAGACGCTGTAACACGCTACTGTGTGGCGGAGACTCCCAGCAGAGCCCCCACTCGAGTGTTTGTAGTCGTCACATACCGCCCACGGCTGCTGCTGCCACTGTACATGGCGTCGGCCAGACGCGCCGTGGCTTTTGTGAATGCCGTGGTTGCGTTGGTGACGGCTAATGCGTACATTTCGACGCTGGGAGGCGGTCACTTCTTGTGCCGTCACTTGAGCCAGTCCACGCTGCTGGCCAAGCTGCAGATCGGCATCTCCATGGGGCTGAAAGACCCCATTCTCGAGAGCAAGTGCAGAGTCAACCTCATGTACAACGCGCTGCAGCAGGGCAAGTTCAAGCGAGCGAGGAGGATCCTGCGACGCGAGGTGAAAGTGGCGGAACAGCTGGATAGCACCGAGCTGCGCAAGGTCTGCCACGCCGCGAACGTGTACCTGGACAAGATGGACCGACTGCACAGGGAGCAAGCGCTGTTCCACAAGAAGAATGGACGCCCCGCCACCCTGCACGACAACTTCTACCGCCAGAGGATCGTTCGCGCGGCAAACTGAGAGAAGCCTCAAGATGTCAGCGCCACCGGAGTTCTGTTGCGCGTGCTTCAGTGCCAGACGAATACATATGCGTAGCTTCACAGGGTCGAAGCTTCACGACCTTCGAGGAAAACACAGATCATTAAACGTAAACAAGTTGGAAACTTTACTATACTAACGCTTTTCTCGTGCTGTCCTTCGTCACTTCGCTCGCTCATGCCAAAATGCTCGCAAGAAGATCGCGGATCCGCGTAAACGCGAACACCCGGCAGTTTATCGCGGATAGCCGATGTCCGGACAATTGGCAACGCTTCCCACCCCCCAACAAATGGTATCTCGCGATGTGCTTTGCTTACGCCTGTCGTGGCACTCGTGAGGCGCGTGCTGTCTCTCATTAATCCGCTGCTCCGTTCATTCGGCAATTAACCCCCTCAAGAGCAAGCTTCAACGTCGAAGGACCACCGCAATGGTTTACTCCTTCATGTTCAAGACGGTGGCCTTGGTTTCGGCTTTGCTGGGCGCGGCAAGCGCGGAGCTGGAGACCGTCAAGCTCACGCACCCGTACGGCTCGAGCGCCGAGGTGTTCCTCTTCGGCGCCCACGTCAAGTCCTTCCGCGCCGCGATGGACCCGAACCTTGACATTATCTTCATGTCCAACAACTCGTTCATGGACGGCGTGAACCCCATTCGTGGCGGCATCCCGGTCGTGTTCCCGAACTTCGGTGGCGCCCCGGGCTTCCCGAACCACGGCTTCGCTCGCATCACGAACTGGACGCTGGCCAGCCACGAGGAGGCCGCGGACAAGAGCAGCCCTAGTGTGGCCAAGTTCACCATGGCGGCGAGCAACTCGACGCGCCAGATGTGGCCCGTGGAGTTCGAGCTTGAGTACGAGGTCAAGCTGTACGCCAACCAGCTGGAGACGGCGCTGCACGTGCACAACACGCACACGGAGCAGATCGAGTTCCACTCGCTGCTGCACAACTATCTGTGGGTGGATGACTCTCGTGACGGAGGCGTGAAGGTGTCGGGTCTCAAGGGCGTTGACTACTTCGACCAGGTGGCCAAGGTCAACAAGACGGAGACTCGCGCGTTCATCAGCTTCACCAATTCCTCGCAGCAGACTGGCAACACGTATCTTAACGCACCGGACCAGATCGTCGCGACCGTCAAGGGCGTCAAGTTTGTGGACCGCTCCATTACCGTCCAAAAGGCCGGCTTCATCACCGGCAGCGCGGAGAAGACCGAAACCAAGACTCAGACCGACGCGGTGGTCTGGAACCCCGGTGCCGACAAGGCCAAGAAGATGGAGGACTTTGCCCCCGAGGAATACATCAACATGGTGGCCATCGAGCCTGGTCGTGTCAGTGTCAAGCAGACACTTCCTGCTGGCCAAACGTACACGCTGCAGCAGAACATCTCGGTTACCACGTACTAAGGTGGAAAAAGTAGACCCAGCAAGGTCAAGTTACAGCATGAATGTAGCCATTTTTTTTACAAATGTCAAGTGTAAACCCACATTCAATCTGGGACACCTTTTGGTCCGTCCCATAGTTTTCATTGGTACGAAATCGTGCGGCCACCAAACCTTCATGATGCTGCATGTCCGTCGCGTGGTGACCCGCACGCCTTCGGGTTGCCGCGGCTTCCAGCGCTCCGTGGGCATCGTGGGCATGCCGAACGTCGGCAAGTCCACGCTCTTCAACGCGCTGACCAAGACGGAGGTGGCCCAG